>CM034146.1:411366032-411417392 GCA_019776745.2 Taxus chinensis
AAATTCCTAACTCCGCTGAGTTTTAGAATTGATTTCACAACCACCGTGTCAGGACCAGCACTACCGTATATTCGAGTTCAGAATGTAATACCCCCCCCCCCCCAAAACCCCCCCCCCTGAAATTCTTCACTGCTTTGACAATGGCAAAGTCCATGCTTTGCCAGCTGAGTCATTTTCAGTTCGTGAGCTTGAGAGGAGAACTCATGTGGCGATTGGAGATTCATATGCTCCGAGTTCTTTGTGCATTAGGATTGCAGACACTTATGTTCGGAGGCGTACTATAACATATGAGTTCTTGGAGAAATCCAGACATACCAGGACCGGTGCAAAATGGGCAACAGAAGTTTTTATTTCTTCAAATGGACATTTTCCCCCCTTCTTCACACTCCTCTGAAAGTGGGTGATCGTTCATCATGTTCCAGTATGTGGCGGTCTTTTCACAAAATCCGGGAACAGAAACACCTGAGAAAAATCACACTTTCCGAAGAAGTGAACACCATTCTTGCTTGTATGCAGAGTAATGCTCTGAATAGATTTAAACCCTTTCAATATCTATCTTCGTTTCCTCTTCTTTGCTAACCACATGGCCTAGCAATTTTCCCTTCCGTAACCCCAAAAATAAATTTTTGGGATGTGGGAATTCCATGTTCTCGGCACCTGGGCCAGTACTGGCTCTAATGGATCACCTGATCACTTCGTTATTAAGAGAACCGGTTAGTC
Organism: Taxus chinensis; assembly: GCA_019776745.2. Lineage (NCBI taxonomy): Eukaryota > Viridiplantae > Streptophyta > Pinopsida > Cupressales > Taxaceae > Taxus > Taxus chinensis. Next base: position 411,366,753 of record CM034146.1, read on the forward strand.
ATCTAGATAAAAACTATCAATGAACTTTCCCATCATACCTTTATATGCGAACCCATGGCCGGTGAAAAAGTAGCACCCACATTGTCAGGCCAACGGCATCCTGCTGTAGGCAATGTCCCCAGGGATAGTGAATGCTGTTTTTGAATTGATCTTCAGGCAAGACTTCCATCTGATTGTATCCTGAAAACCATCAAGCATAGACAGCATTTTTGAATCCATCACTGCTTTGCAGCACTTGTCCATTATCGAAGAGGGTAGTTTGTCTTTCAGCGAAGCTTGAAATTCAAGTTTCGGAATGGCTCGCATATGCGTATATCCTCCGTTCTTCTTGTGCACTCTGGCACAACTATTGGCTTACCCCCAGTGCTGTGATGGATAGGGAAGATGACTTGGCATCTAGGTCATCTTCTGAATTTCGGCCTGGATGGTCCTGAATCTTCGGATTATGTGCCTTTGCTCTGACGTAAGGCTTTGACATCGTCTTTCACGGGATAGCGTGCTGAACGTCTTTGGCTTGAAGGACTTTAAATCTACATAGACCATGGCCAATCCTCCATATATTTCTTCAAGCACTTGACAAATTTCCCGCTTCTCTCAGTTTGCAAATTTGCCAATGTTACAAATCACGGGTGTGCCTCCGAACCTATATTGACTGTTCTGTCTCTGGAGATGAGTCAGGATCAGCTCACCTCTCTTCTTTTTTTCACAAACGGTCCATGCCTGGTTTTTTCAACAGGCACTCCGAGAAACCAGGCCCTCCTTTTGGAATTTTATCCCTTTTGAGCTGACTAATGCCGTCGTTTCTCCCTTGTTTTTTTCGTGGTTTTGACTTTTGATTGATTCACGGCATGTAGAGTGGATCCTTCGACATACCACTCGTCAAAATTTTCTGATTTTTTCCAGAAAGGCATGGAGTTTATTATCGTCGTTGAATAACTTCCAATGCTGAGATGTTGTTCCTGTACGCTCCGGCGGAAAACCACCTCAAGGTGTATTTGTCCTGTCTTTCATCAAAAACCCGGTGTGGGCGCATGACAGAATTCTGAAACGGCCAATGAATCGGCCATGTCATTTTGAAGTCTTGGAATTGCTCCTATTGAAAAGCAATCAACATTCTTCGATGTTGTCCCATACTGCGTTGCGGAGTGCCTTGAGCCTTTCATTCCACTTGGTAAATCCTTTTGACCTGATTTACAACTAGCTCGGCATACCTTGTGTACTTTTAGATTTTTTATTCCTCTTCCTTTCGCGTTGCATACCAAGTCAGAGACGCCAGACTCAGCAGTAATTGTGTAGGTTGAAAAACTACATTTGAAAGAAAGAGGAACACCTCCTCTTCGGGAGATATCCCACAACTCAGCGCCACAAGTCCACATAGTCGCGCAACGTCCCCTCAAATTGCAAGGTCCAGTCTCATTAAGGTCCTTTTTTGACAAAAACGCCCTTTGTACCTGTCTCGGTATAAACACAAGATAAGAAGTATTTCCCCAACCCTGATATTCAAAAAGGATTTGAGCTTGGTATCTTCAGAGCTAATTAGTGACCAGTACTTTCTTTTGGGATGCCCGGCTCTAAAGTTTTGCATTACCCTTGGACTGGAATTCTCGCTTTAGACCATCCATGTGAATTTCTTTCTCCACCAACTTCACTGCAAAAACTCCTTCCCATCAAAATTCCAAGGCTGCCCTGGGAATGTCCGACAGAACGGTCATCTTTACCCTCTTTTCAGGGAATGTTTGGCGACGCAAATTGCGCGTCTTTGATTTGGCCAATCAATGCAACTTTGCTTGATTCCAATGAAAACATCTTGCCGACAGGTTTGGTATAGTGAGCCCCAAAGCAATGGGTGAATTTTCGTCGGCATAACGTTGGCAGAAGCTCTGGAATCAATTATACATTGGCTCAACTTATGTCCTTTATTAGGAGAGAGAGAAGAAAGGTTCTATCTTGCCTGAAATGCAGATGTTGAAGCAACTTTTATATGTGGGATTCAAGAGGAGTGGAAGGATTCCTTTTGGGGAAACCGTTTAGATGTAACAAGCTTGACCTGAATATATTTAGTTAATCTTACAATCTGTTTCGGATTTGACTGAAGTCTCAGCTTCAGACATTTGGATCTTGGTCTTTTTTGCATGATCTATTATATCTAACGCGGCCAAGGGTTTGCGTTGGTGAGGGAATGATTCCTTCACTTGTCGCGATGGTGGCACACAGGTTACTGATCTTGGATAGGATATGTTGGGGCTAATTCTGAGGAGAGCTGGGTGGAAAATCCTTCTTTGCAAAGACTTAACAGGGAATTGAGTAGGAAGGGATTCATCTTCTAACATGGTTAGAGGCAAGTTTTGACCCGACCTTCTCCTGCTGCACTGGCAGCAACTTCCGCTCTTTCTTGCGGCGGGTAAAACAGCCTAGGATTTGCCACTTGCATAGCCCTGAGTAATCTCTTCTTCACAGATTCATCATCCCTCATCAAATTCCATGTATCCAATAGTGGGAGTCGCTAGTCGGCTCACCGAACATCTTGATCAAATCTTCGTTGTGAGGCGAAGATTCTTCATAATACTGCTCTTTTCTCTTCAAATTTTGGCCAAAGCATTGACCGGAGGAAAAAAGAAAAAAAAAAGCTTTTCAAGGCGCCAACGTGGAGCAGTTGCAGGTAGACGCGGTCTTTGTGAACATTGTTTGGGAACAAAACTCCTTCGGGAACGTCTTCGAAATGAGGAACTAGGATCCTGGGCAACTGACGTTTCATGCAGCAAGAGTCATTCGCCATCTTTTGGAATGCCGGATCAACGAAGTATGCGGGCGAGGGATCCTGAAGATTTGACTTTGATGATTCCTTTCTAAACTCGCCAATATTATCAAAATTGTCTCTATTCGGATGGGAGCACCTGAGCGAGAGGTAGAAGTAGCGTAACTCGCTCTTGAAGGAGCAGAAGCTGACTTTTTGGAGCTCATGGCAATTCACCGAAGAAAACTTTTGATTCTCCGGTGGTTGGAAGCATGGCAGTGAGGGACAGCGTGACGGTTGAATTAATGCGGCCATTGACCGGGCGATAAAATTGCGCATGGTCTATTTGCCTCTGTCTTCAGGTGAGTGGATTCGTGATGACAATGAAATGCATCCTCTGAAGGCCCTTGTATCTGTCTTCGAAAAGCATCCCGAAGGTGGCCCAAACTGGTGTAGATCTGGCTGGCAAACTGCTAAACCATTCGGCTGCGGGCCCTTGTAGAGTTTCCAAAAAAAGGTGAACTGACACAAATCTTCGTGAGTCACGTCAAAATACTGCATGACATAATGAAAGCAGATATGTGAGAATCCGTGCTTTGATTTCACTCCCGTCAAATTTGGGAAAATTCTTTCTGTTTTCCGTGAGGGAGCGTGTGAAACTGGATGTGGTAATGCGAGAGGAACCCATACCAATTTCCCCATGGTACCGGAAGGGCCATTTGAAAGGCTGGATAAAAGCACACGAGCTGGGAGGGTGGTGTCCACTGAGAGTAAGGCACTTACAAGGGAATATAGGATGTCTTCTTGCAAAATACTTTTTCTTCGTGGGGTGAGACAACTCCTGGATTGACCGGCTAGCCAAGCTTAGCGCTGAAAAACGCGTGCCGGTTGTTATGCTGAAAGTTGTGCCTTTGGAAAGCAGATATCGAAAGTTAGGATCAACTTCCGCCACGGGATCTCCTGCGCGCGTAAAAGATCCTGGCCAGTGTACCATTTCATGAGTCTTGCGATATTATGGCGCACGATTAAAGCTTTATTTTTGGGTCTGACTGTGCTGATTTTCTAGTTTTTTCTGACAAAAACCAGCAAGCAAATATTTTTCTGAATACTTTGCTATCCTCTTTCGAAAAACCGATGGGTTAATGACAAAATAACAGCGAGGAATAAGATGGCAAGGGAGAATAGCGGGCTGATTTGTTCGAGATATGATTTGTTTAATTTTTTCAGGAGGGGTTTTTGGAACTATTTTGGAATAATAGTCAAAAATTCAGATCTACGACGAAGAAGATGTTATATTTTTGATAAAAACTAAGCGAACTATAAGATACTGTAGATCTATGCCAACACTATACGGATACTACAGGAAAGAAAGTAATTTTCAAGTTTTGGCACTTTTGCAGAATTTTTTGGATTTTCAACAAAAGTGCAGATTTGCAAACAGGCAGTGATTTTCTCTATATTTTCTGATTTTTATATTATAGCACCTACCATAGATCTGGACAGATTATTCAATCCCCAGCGAGTCGCCAAAAAACTGTTGGTCTGAAAATCTGTCGCGTGGAAATTCTATGGATAGACGAGCCAACAGTGTTGCAAGGCTTAGCCCTCTTGAGACAGCAAAGGGAAATGGTTTTAATTGCGTATTTTACTAGCCAGGCAACCATATGCAAGTGCTCATAGGATTCTGCCTTCGGGGGTTGGGATCTCATCCCATGTAGAGTGTCTCCAGGCTGGCGAAAAGAAAGGAATGAAAGAGGGAGAAGAGAGAGAACAGATCCGAAGGGAGAACAGAAAATGGATTCCAAAAGCAGAAAGGTCAGAAGATTTATGTTTTTATTTGGTAGTAACAGAGCCAAAACCTACTTTACATAAAATAAACAAAGCAATACTGATAAACAAATGACGGAAAAGTAGGATATGACATCCCAACAGATTAAACACATACAGATCTAACGTAAGAAAGATCTAAAAATGTAAATAAGCACAGCTATTGAGACAAAAGTTTTGAATAATTGTATTACTTGTTCTTTTCTCGTTACAAGAAAGCTCAAAGTCTTTGTCTCTACTCTACTTCTATTCTATCTAAAAAAAAATGTTCACCTTGAATACAACAATGTTATTTCAATATTTATAGAAAAATGAAGGGAGAGAGAAGGGCAAAATGGAGCAACCGAACTTATTTACAAAGATTAATTTACACAATATCTTAAAAGTCAGTGTTGATTTGAAAACTTGGTGGAATGACATCATCCCATGATGCAACATGGATGAATGTCATCAATTGTGCCAACACATTTTTTTGAAACATTTCGAAAGAGAAAAACGTCGGAGAATAGAGAGAATGAAGAAGAAGAAGAAGAAGCGCTACTCATCATCGCCATCTACGGCCGAAAGGGGTTGCCTGTTTCTGATGCGGCTCAGGATATCTTGGAAACTGAGCAGCGTGGTATTCCAAAAACTTGCTGATCATACTGGCCCAAAATTGATCCTGTGAATGGAATCCTTGTGCCGTTCACCTGATTGCTTTCGCAATGTCCCCGCTCGTTCTATGAGCTTTTTCCTAGGACTTTGGAATAAATTTCTTTCTCCCGCCTCGATAAAGGAACCCGCGATGAAGTCCTCCTACAGGCCAGTGAGGTTGTTGATAGATTTCAGTGTCCGTAACGTGAACCTCTGCCTGTCCCTTGAGAAAGCTTATCTCCTCGGAAAATCCGGATCAAGTGTCATCAGCTGATCTCAGGTAAGGAAGGAGTGAGCAACCCTGGAGTCATGGCGGAGGGAAATTGTTCTCCATTTGATGCACTTCACATCCAGGGCCTCCCTTCCCTTTACCTTGTCTATCTTTTCTTAAAACAAATTCCAGCTGATCTATCTGATAGTTCAAGAGTGGAACAGTGTTTGTTGAGGGCCTTGGATGACGAAGACTCCGCGAAACTTGACCAGATCTTCGACTGAACAGTCGACATTTGTTGGAAGGTTTCGTGCTGAGTAGTACAGCATGTTCTAACTCTTCTGGCTATCAGGAACCGCTACTTAAATGCTTGGAGTTTCCTTATCTCACCTTCCTCGATGTGTAGATATAATGATACACTGGCAATTACATCTTTCACATCACTGTGAGGATATTGGGACTCTCAACAGAAACAGCCAATACTGCTTGCGCGATGCTGTTGAATAACTCATTGATCTTCTCTGATGAGCAGAGCTCAGGAAGTCTGGTGCAAGTTGTGGGAGGATTGCACCTCCCCATCTCCTGTAAGGCCTTGAGAAGCAGGTAACTTGTTCTGGCTCTTCGTAGCCTTTTCTCATCTTGTCATGTTCCTGAAGACTGTTTTGGCAGATGCATCAACTGAGGAAAGACTTCCCCCTGGAGACTTTCTGGGATGCGTCCCGATTGTGACTTGGGTTCACGGTGAATCTGTCGGAGACAGATCTTCCTTTCTCTTTGAAGGGGATTAGGGTAACGATTTCCATGAACTCTCTCACCTGCCGCGCTCTTTGAGAAGCGCTTGGGGACTGCGCCGCTTTGTGCTTCTTTCCTACCCGCTGTTATTTGCGGAAGATGAAGAAGGTCATCGGGGAGCGAGGTCCTACGCGTTTTGTGTTGGGTCACAGCTGTAGGCCAATCGCAAATGTGGGTACTTGATAGAAGTAAGAGACCAGAGACAAGAGGGGGAGGCCACTCAACGGTAGAAAGAGGGGAAAAAAAGTGGAGAACGCGGCGGCGGACGAATGGGAAGTAGTGTGGTTGCGATGGCTCGAATGAACAAAATGATACACGAGGAGGAAGGGATGCCCGTAACGTAGCCAGAAGACATAGGAAGGGAAAGGGAGCTGGGAGATGAGGGAAGAAATAGAGGATGACTTATCAGGAGGTTCGAGGAGTAAGTATAGAAACGCGGTAAAGGGTTAGGAAGAGGAGGGCAGACGGAAACGACTCAAAAGAGGGAGTTGGTCGTTTGATGGCGAGTCCTACGAGGAGGGGAGAGGAAAGAGATGGAACGAAGGATGGAAACTGAGTTGGGGTATGGCGGACAGCGCCGTGGCAGAGCATCCTGGCGTGATTGGGCGTATAGGAGGCTTAATCTCTGATGCAATCCTGCATTCGCTGTGTTATGTACTTGATTATTGGCTCTGTGAGTAAGAGGACTTTCAGGGGGCTCTGCCTCTACCTGAATGTGTGCTAGTTCACCTTCTGGCACTTTGCCTTGTGCCACTGACTTCTTTGACGCTTTATGTGTTTGAAATCCACGCGCGCGAAGTTGTTGAAATCTACCCCGAGGTATGATATATGCCCGTTCAATAAGGTGGTGGGCTAAGAAAGCCGGCACGATGTCTCTTGTTCTTCAGTTCCCTCTCCATCACGTCTCCTTTTTGACCTCTCGCATTGCCTTTTTGAGGAGACTTATTCCTGTCAATGGCGGGAAGGGGCAATTGTCCGCATCTGTGTCATAAAATACACCTTTATCTTTACTTCATCTTCCGTAGTCCTGAAGCCTTCGGGACCAATGGACCACTCGTATTGGATGATTTCCTCAATGCTAAGAAGCGCGGAGATGATCCTTTTTCTGAGTTCACCTCATGGCAGAACGTAATGTATAATATCCTCAATTTGAGGGACATGGATCGGATCGAGCTTAACGCTTTTTGGCAGGCAAAGCTCTTGGGTCGAGTAGGCACCTGGCTGGAAAGTCCATCTTCAAGTTGAGTAGCGTCCAGCTCTGGCGAACTATTTCTTCGCCTTATGGTGGGTGGATGCATGTTGTATCGGCCACTTTGAGGGGGAAAGGAGTTTCCACCTTCTTTCTTTTGAGGCACTTCTCCATGGTATGTGGACAGCTGCCTTAACAGTTCTAGGAAATCAGCTTAGGCCAGCATACTTGGTGCCTGGTTCGGCTCTCTCCCAAAAAGTTGGCAAGCCCTTAGATAGGTGAACGATGGGAAATTGGGTGAAGCAAGGGCCCCCCCATTTCCTCTGTGACTGCCATATGTTCTTGGTTAATCCGGCTGAATGAGTCATGTTTTGGCCTCAGTAGGTAGATGAACATGAATAGAAGAATGACATCGTTAACTTTTGCGAAATGTGTCAGTAGGATGCTATTCTCCAAGCCTCAGCTCTGGATAGTAATCAAATATCTTGGCCTGAGGCCATACTCCACTTGGTTAGCCCTGGATAATCCCCTTGCCTGACGCGCAGAGGCATAGACTACATACGGGTTCATATGAAATCTCCTGTTGTGCGAACCTTTTGTAGCTACTCAGAGGATGGTTGCTGCTTGATTATTTTACACCCCAACAAAAGGGCTGATCAGGCAATTTTATTCATCTGTTCCAAGTACGCAGCATGCCACTTATGGAAATAGTGGGACATCTGAAGGCCGAAACTCTGCTCAGAGAGAGTGATAGTATCACTCGAGTTTCCCTCTGAGAAAATCACTTGGTGGGATAGTCTGAGGCCAACCGAGTCCACACCTTCTTATTCTTTAGGTAGACCCTCATTCATGCAACTGCCATGACTGGTCTTCGTTGTCTTCCCAGGGCCTTGATCGCATTCTCGTTGGCTACGAGCGATCCACTAGTTTCGGTGATGAGGGATCCAATATCAACTCCAAAGCTTGACTAGGTCAGTGAGGTTTAACTTACTGCCTCGCCCTTGACTGTTCTCAGTGACACAGTCCTTGTGTCCTGTTGTAACAATTGCGCAATCACCAATCAAGGGCTGCGAAATTTGTTGTTTACAGCGCTGAACAGGGATTCCTTCGGTGAAGTAGGAGAACTGCCTATTAACTTTTCCATCCATGGACTTCTGTAACTTTTTGGAGATCCTAACCCAGAAATCATACCATGTAATGTGACCCAATTAGGTCTCCACCCGCCCCTGACCAATCCATACTTGGACTGGCAGTTCAGCCTGTGATTCGGGCAATCTGAACCCCTCTGATATTTTGGTTTTCATCTCTTTCCTTCGTCAAGTCGTTAGCTTTTCCTCTTAGTTGGCTGGATTCTTGCTTGACGTAGACATGTGTTCTTTCGAACTCAGGTTGCTGATTCGTGTCGGGGAGGGAAGAAGAGACCCAATCAAAAGGTTGATGTAGTCATTTGATCTGTCGATTGGGGAGAAAAGCTAGCAAAAAAGAGTTAGAGATTTTAAGGCTGAGGGTGCAGGAAATATGCCAACTGGAGGCGTACAAGGCCAAATAGATAAGGGCGGCACAGAAAAAGGAATGTTTTGGCAGAGGTTATAGTGGTGCAAAGGCGATGGCGCATAGATGAAGCAGGTTGGCATTTTTATAGGCAGGGGTGCAAGGAAATAGCCGTGGTTGACATTGGGGTTTGGTGCGCCTCTTCGTGCATGGGAAAGATTGGTAACATTAAAAATGGTGCGCCAAGGATTTGGCGCGGCGCATGAAGGTTTTACACAAAACATTATGTTACTAGCATGGAGGTGCCGCCGCCTGCCTTTCTAACTTAATACTTGCGCGAATAGGCTTGTGTTGCATGAAAGCTCGGTGCGCCTTTGGCGTATGGAACATTATGGCAGCCATGGATAAAGGGTGCGCCAAAGGGCTTTAAGAAGGCGCGGGATTTAGACTTGTAGCATGCAAAAAGGGTGGCGCCATTGAGGGCACAGTAGTTCTAGGTGCAGCAATGACAAGAGGGTGCGCGCATTGGCGCGGGTTTGGTCATGTAACATGGCGGGTAAGTGGCCGAGGGGCCAACTGTTTGCTTCGGGCACCACAAACGCGCCAGTGCACACAAGAACTACACTAACTGCTTCAAATCTTTTATTCTTTTCTTCCACTTCAAGTTACTTGGTCAATAAGGTTTTTTACAAGGTTTTGCAGACCAAGGCCTTTCAAGAACAGCTCCCCTTCCGGCAGATTGTGAAAGGAGGGAGGGAGAGGAGGTGGAAGAGATAACGTGATGGAATAGCACAGGGGGGGAAAAACTAGCTTAATCATATTGCCCATTTAAAGACGACGTAGCATCCATAAACACAGGACCAAGGACACAGACCTTTGCTTTCAGTGCTTCTTTGACTTGGAGGTGCGTTGCCCAAAGGGGAAGTTGTGAAATCTCCCAGAGGTTAGATTAGCCCGTTAATGCGGCACATGCTTGTTCTTCCCATAGTTCCTTTACCCTCTCCTCAATTGTTTGAGGAGAATTATCGGCAATGGCCGGGAAGGGCCAATTGTCCCCATCTGTGTCATTATACACCGTCTACTTCATCTTCCGTAGTCTGAAAAGCTTCGGGGGAAACTTTTTTTTTTTTTTTTTTTGGCCACTCCGTATTGGATGATTTTCCCAGATGCTAAGCGGATGATACTTCTTAGAGTTCCACCTAATGGAGCACGTCAATGTAATATCCTCAATTGAGGGAAGGAAGGATCGAGCTTCGCTTTTGGAGGCAGCTTCTTGGGTCGAATGGGAGGCCTGGCTGGGAAGTCATGCTTCAAGGAGTAGCTCCAGTATGCGAAACCTTCCTTCGCACTTATGGTGGGTGGAGCATGTGTATCGGCCCACTTTGAGGGGGAAAGGAGTTTCCAAACTTCGTTTTTTGAGGAACTTCTCATGGTATGTGACCAGCTGCCTTAACAGTTCTAGTAGAATCACGCGAGGCCCAGCATACCTCGGTAGCTGGTTGGGCTCTCCCAAAAAGTTGGCAGCCCTTGCTAGGTGAACGTGGGAATTGGGGGTGAACGGGCCCCCCATTTCTTGGACTGCCACTATGTCTTGGTTATCCGGCTTCTGAGTAATGTTTGGCCCTCCGTAGGTAGATGACATTGATAGAAGCATGCCTCGTTAACTTTTGCGAATGTTGGATGCTCTTCTCCAGCCTTCAGCTCGGGAGTCAATCAAATAGCTTGGCCGGGCCATACTCCACTTCGGTTCAGCCTGGATATCCTTGCGGACGTGCAGACTAGACTACATAGGAGTTCATATGGACACACTCCTGGTGTGGCGAACTGTTGTAGCTACTCAGAGATGGTGGCTGCTGATATTTCACCCCCAACAAAAGCGCTGATCAGCAATGCTGATTCATGGTATCCAGGTACCGCAGAGATCCACTTAGGGAAATAGTGCGGCATCGTGAAAGCCCGAAAAATCTGCCAGGAAAGTTGAAGTATCACCTGAGTTACTATGAGAAATAACTTCGGTGGTGTCTGAGGCCACAGAGTCACCACCTTCTTATTCTAGGTAGGACCTCATTCATCAACTGATGCCCTGGTTTCGTTGTCTTCCCAGGCCTTGATTGCATTATCGTTGGCCTAACCAGCCCCGTCGTTCCGGTTGATGAGGGTATGCCAAGGACAACTCAAAGTGACAGGCAGTGAGGTTTATACTGCCTAGCCCTTACGGTCTCGACACATCTTGGTCCTGTTGTTGTAACATGCGCAATCCCATCATGATTTGTGTTTACAGCGCATGAAGGGATTCCTAGGCTGAAGTGTAGGGAACTGCCTATAATTTTCCATCCTGACTTCTTAAATTTTGAGTCCTAACCCAGAATCATCCAGGTCAATGTGACCCAATTCAGAGTATGGACATCAATACTGCACTCAGCCGTGATTCGGGGAATCCGACCCTCTGATATTTGTATTTCCCTCTCTTCTGTCAGCTTAGCTTTTCCTCTTTAGTTGGTGGGCTTCTTGATTTGACGTAGACCAGGTGTTCTTCGGAACTCAGTTGACTGATCTGACGAAGAAGAAGTGAGCCCAATCCAAAAAGGTTGACTTAGTCATTTTTGATTCCTTTTTTTTTTTTTTTTTACCATTGGAAAGCTAGCAGATAGCAGCAAGAAAGAGTTAGCGATTTTAAGCTCAGGTGCCCAGGAAAAATGCAATGGCAGGCCAAATAGATACGGCGCACAGAAAAGGAATGTTGAAGAGGTTATCCTGGTGCCAAGGCCTGGCGCATAGATGAAGCAGGTGGCATTTTTAGCAGGGGCACAGAAATGCGTGTTACATGGGGTTGGGTGCGCCTTTCGTGATGGGGAAGATTGTGTACTTGTAACTTAACAAATGGTGGCCCAAAGGATTTGGCCGCGGCGCATGAGGTTTTACACAAAATTATGGTACTAGCAATGGAGGGTGCGCGCGCCTTTCTAAACTTAATACTTGCTCGACTAAGGCTGTGTTGATGAAATAGCTCGGTGCGCCTTTGGCGTATGAAAACATTAGACAGCAGGATAAAAGGGGGACGCCAAAGGCTTTTATTTTAAGGAGGGCGGGGATGGGATTTAGACTTGTAGCATGAAAAAAAAAGGGGCGCCCATGAGGGCAATGAGTTAGGTGCACATTAAAGGAGGGTGCGCCTAGGGGAGTGGGGTTTTGGTCATGTAAAATGGCGGGTAAGTGCGCGAGGGGCGCAACTGTTTTTGTTGACACAAAACGGCCGGCACCCAAACTACACTAACTGCTCAAATTTTGATTTCTTTTATTACACTTCAAAAGTTACTGGTAACTAGGTTTTTACAAAAAGGTTTTGCAGACCAAGCCCTTTCAAAAAACAGCTCCCCTTCCAGCAGTATGGAAAGCGGGAGGGAGAGGAGGTGGAAAGTTCAAGAGAATGTGCCACATAATTTCTTGACTCCAATTCATTAATTATGCACAACAATTTGTTTCTTTTAGAAGGACCAATGTGCCTCCCGAGACCAAAGGATGCTACAAAAGAATGAGCATGGGAAAAATCCACAGTTGCAAGAAAAAATTCCCGTTACGAGCCTAATATGTAAGCTTTGAAGGATGAATTGAAGAAAGTGGATTTGGTATTAACTATGTGTGTGGCACCAGACATAATCATTAGACAAAGACTCTAGCAGAAGAGGATGACGTCCTTTAGGCGGCTAAGAACAAAACACTTAGGCGCATGGAAATAATTACACTGATAGAAACTAGCAATGGTGCACTTGAAGCTGTAGGGTGCCACATAAGGAGAGAATCAAGGAGATTGGGAAAATCATCACAGAGAAGATGGATGTGATGGAAGGGATGGTCTCAAGTATGGCCAATATACTCATAATTCTATATAATGAAGGTGGTAAGATGTCACTTGATGAGTTGGAGGGTGTATTTGTAGACATCCCAAACAAAACAAATACAGCGCTAAGTGCTTGGTATAACATTTGAAGCAGAAGTACACAGTGAGTATCTAGAGTTAATTCTGCCAGCTGAAGAAAAATATACTAACTAGTCTGACTTAGCTTTGTTTAGATTTTTTTTTTAACAAGTAATTATTCATTCTTTCATTCATTATTCTATATATTTTAGAGTGATAAGTTTCTTCCCCATTGCCGAGGGTGGTAATCTAGTTTAGTGTGGGATGATGTTGGGATGACAAAATGATCTAAGTCTTGTAGGTGCATAAGGTTTGGGTGCGCAAACATAGGGTGCGTGATGGCATGTAGATATAAATTAAGGCAGTGCGCGCTCTGGAATGGGAACTTGGCCATTTTTGCATGAGGCTATTTTTGGACAGAGGGTGGAGCACACAATGACATGGAGAATTGTAACTCACATAAGGATATTATAGGGACTAGAAGCAGCTCAAGTGCCATGCAATGTTTTTTTTCCTAATAGTAGGATTTGTGCTAGGAGTTAACTTTAGAAGATCTATTATTAGCACTTGCATGATGTTTATATTATCTTGTAAAGGTGCATGGCTATTCTTAACATGTATTCTATTTTTGGAAGACACATGGGAGGTGAAGGGAAAGTCTCCATTCTTATCTATATATGTATTGATTTTCACAATTTGGAGAGACTGATTATTGTAGAGTTATGTTGTGTATTTGTTAGCGTGTATAACTATGGAGACTAAATCTTGATGTATGAAGCTTATGTGTTTTGTAGTATTTAATATAATGGATCATATTGGCTAGATATTGGTGTTAGATGTGACTAAATATGGTTCTTGCATGTTAAATATCATTATAATCATTATCTAAGTCAATCTTGCATATGGTTTAGATCTAGATTTGGCTTATGCACTATGGATTATTTATTATCTGTTATAAATCTGGACATATACATATGTAATCATGCTAAAATTATGGAGAATCAACTCTAAATAGGGACTTGATACCCTTGGGAACTTTGGGTAAGCACTCAATTTAGGTTGAGTGACGTGACAATGCGCCTTAAGCTATTTGCAGTGAATTCTAGGCTACATCACTAAGAAATAACCTAAACATTTGAGACTGGTTTCATTGAATTTTGATACCCAAAGCTCCCTTTTATAAAAATAGTAAGTTTTTATGTGTCATCTTTGTCTAAAAATATTAATTTTCAGAAATAGAAAACCTTAATTATCGGCGTCACTCCTTATATGTCAAAAACATAGATAGTGACCATTTTGGAAACTTACTAAAAATAACTATCTGGAATGGGATCTGATAAAAATACATACGCATGGAAACAAATACATATGCATCATGAAAATCAAATACATATGCATGAAAATCAAAATCAAATAAATTTATTTCCCATTTGTCTCACTAATTACCACATCATGAAAATCAAATACATACGCATGGAACCAATTTTCGCTTTGAACATTGAGTATCTCAATGTGGGGGACAATGATGTAACCCACATGGACTTGGAATATTTAAAGGTAAGAATGTTGAATGAACCACAAAAACTGGTGGAGGATAATATATTCTTGAGTATACTATTAAGAGTAAGTGGTCACTCTCTATTAATTCAAAGCACTGAACTAGTTCTATCCTATGCACAACACTGTGATTTTGATTCTAGAACAATCTAGGAAGATCATAACTCAATCCTCACAGTCCTCACACCGAAAGGAATTTATCGATGTCTGAAAATTACCACAAGTAATAACATGCTTATCATCACCAAAAAAAATTCTTCATAGGAATGGGTGAGGAAAAAATATTACTTGTAGGGTGTGATAGTTTGTTCATGCCTTAAACAAGGAAGGAAGCCTTCTCAGATCCCTAAGTATTTGTCTTGGAGTGAGTTTCAAAAATCATAATATGATGATATTATTCTACTAAATAAAGTAATGGGAGAAGAAAACAAAAGGAATTCCAAAATTGGATGGATTTGTTCATTCTGGTGGTTATAGAAGGCGAAAAATGGTAGAGTGGGGATAAATCATAAGTAACGACCTTCATCAACAACTATTGTAGTTTCCCACCTCTAAGAAGTTCATAATGAATTATTATGTACTATATGACCTCACTTTCATAAAACCTTTCTGAGGTCTATCCTTTTCTCCTAATGTGCCACAAAATTCACCGAATGATGATAAATATGCACATCTCACAAATTAGAAGAGTCACTCTCACTAATCTAAGGTGAATGATGCATTCACCATGTACATTATAACATTACTATAATGAGATCCCAAATGGAGAATTTCATCCCAAGCAACTGCATATATCATGAAGTATGGAATTCACTTCATCCAATTTTTCACCTTTACTTACATAAGGGTTGGAGGATTTGATCTTTCTCCTCGTAGGTTACCTAGGTACCTGAGTGCTAAGATCATCATGTTTGAATTGTGTAGACAATCGTCCCATGTCTATACTAGGTTCAATAATGCTAAGAATAAAGGTGTTTCCTTTATTATATCTATGTGAAGCTACCCATACAAGAGTATTGTGGATGTAACAAACATCAAAATATCCTTTTCTAATCTCAATTTTTATTCCTATATAACTCAATTTGAATTTGATATTAGGGATAATCAAGAGACTTTCATCTTATTAGGATTTCATCATGTTCCACAAATTGAGTATTATTGGATCAATTACACAAATGAGTTTGAGTTTAGGAAACGAGATTATATATGATTGACAATGGGTTAGACCTTTTGATCTTGAATATCAAGTGATGCAATATTCCCTTCTTCCTCTCACTCCATGGAACATTCAAGAGTTAGATGACATCAAATAAAGAACCATGACAATAATTCAAATGTCAAAGGATTGGTTCAAATGGAAGAGGGATTTATTTATTTATTCTGGTGGTCTTTTTTCTTTGTCTAGGAAAGTGTCTCACAATTCTTCTCTCAAGGAATATGAGAAAGCCACGGGATCTACTCATTTAGTGAAATATTACAAAAGGAAACTTGAAGAAACAAAGTATACTAAAATTTTTTCCCTTAGGAAGATTCATAAGAAGACAAATATCATTGAAAATACCATTGATCCCCTTGAAATAGGATAAATTGATCCATCATAGTCTGTTGTCCATCCATATAATCCAAGCGTGTCCTCTTTGACAAATTAATCACCTCATCTTGGGTAGGTTGTGATTCTTTATCATACACCTAAAAAATCTCTTATGCCTGATATTGTCTCCACATCAACAGAAAACTTCCCATGGGTAAAAGAGTTACTTGGAAGTGAGTCAAGAATGATTCAGTAAGCCACATCACCTAATTTTGAGGCCATCTCAAAATACATGAAGACTAAGTAAATCAAGAAATCACAAATAACCTCATGTTTCTTCACTAGAGCTTCTGGATCTCATTATGTGGAAGTTTCATGACTGAATAATGTAAAACCCATAGGAGAAATGACACAAGATGAATATGATATAACTAGTGTTTCCTTGAGACAAGTTACACATGAGGGAGATTCACACCTATTTAAAGAGTCTATAGCCTGCTAGCTTGCCATAAACAAAGAGAACAAATAGATTGTAGAGTAGTTGGAAGAGCATGTGATAACCCCCACTGCCTATTTATAATCCTTCTTGGAACTCAATGTGGTACCACTTCCTTCAACATAGGCTATCTATCCCATCAGTAATTTTGATCCTTTGAGTGATCAAGAGAGCTCAAGAGTATGCCATACATGGGAGAGCTAATGACAAATGGGTGGAGATAATTTTGGAAAAGGGAAAGGTACTACTACTTGAGGTTATCTCTTTATTTCAATTTCCCTTGCTACTGTTTCTAAGGTAAAAAATGAAAATGGAGGATATAGAGAAAGAAAATACCCACTAGGATAGTGTGTTACCATTGGTTTCTAAGATGAGTTGCTTTGAATCTTACTCCTTAGTGAGCAAGAATGTATTCACTTCTATCCTAGACAATTTGTCTCTCATATGGTTGTAGACACCAAATTTGTGTCTTACGACCCCTTGTGACCCACATCTCATCTCGCAACTTAACCTCATCACCTAAACCTTACACAATTATTTATTAATTACCTTGTAATTGATAAATCCACCATCACCTTACCTGCCACCCTCATTTTGCCACCTCATCATGACCTAGCCCTAACCCTAAACTAACCTAATTAAGACCTATGACTTGGTCTAGACTCACATCCATAACTAATGCCTCCTTACTCGCACCCAAAACTGACCTTCTAGCCACTTGACCAAGCCCGCAACTGATCTCTCGGGAGAAAAGCAGGGAAGGTGGGCTATTTTACTAAAAATAGCCTACTTTTTCCTTACCGATGTCGGTTCCTACTCGACCGCCGTCGGTTACGTAACCGCCATCAGCTCCCTGTAAATGGGCTCCCTGAACCAAAATCAAGGGTCAAATGATTTTTGAATCAACAGAGATCATTGGGAGAAGAAAAACAGAGTCCAGATCTTCACTTGACTGAGCAGAGACGAGTGAAGAAACCAAAAGCGTTTGCAGCAAAGGAGATCAACTTGCATCTTTGTCAAAACCAGTAAGTCACATCTTGCATGTCCTCTGTTATAACATTTCTTATGCTCTTTGAATCACAGTCCTCCTAAATCCATTTCTGAATCCACTACCCAACGTGCCATTGCAATCTAACTGTCATTCCTTTTACCTCTCATCATCTCATTTCCTAATATCATCCATAAACCAGCCTTGCAAACACCATAGCTACCAAGAAGGTCCTAGTCCCAACCGACGTCGGTTACCAGAAACCGGTATCGGTTACCCTAACTATAGCTAGAAACCAGCCTTCTCCTACCCGTTTCAACCAAGTAATCTAATTGATATTTTGCAGTCATTTGTGTTAATTCATATTAGCAGGGAAACTGACCACCTTCGAAAGGAAGTTTTATATTTCCTGGGCCCAAGGCATTTTCCTCATTTATTGTTTAATCAAATCTTGTGGTCTTGTGTTCTTATTTACAGGTAGTCCTTCCAAGACAAAAAGGAGTTCTTCGCAGTCAACCTGATCTTTCTCCACGGTACGTGCACACCATCTCGACATTTAACAGGTATTCCTCCTAGCCCTAACCCTATCTATTTCTAAAAGGAATGAAAGGATAGAAGCAACTCTATTCGTAGAAGCCGAAACATTCCGAACGAAACATTTTGGCACGCCCGGTGGGACCCATTTTGGGTTTCTTTCTTTCTTACTTGCTTTCATATAGGGAGCATACCTGCTGTTTTCTTCTTCTAAAGATATTCATAAGGTTTTGTATTATTTTGGTAAAAGAACTTGCTTTGTTTTTGCATCTTGCATTAGTGAAAGTCATCTCTTTTGCTTCATCGAACATAATTTTCGATTTGGGTTTAAAACACGTGCATTGCATTCCTGCTTGTTGTTTTTCAATTCTAGTGAACGTAGATTAAGTAACAGGTCGTACACATGGGGGTGATATCCATGGTATTGATAGGAAAATAATCTTACATTCACTGCACAACACATACCGAATCACTTCACAATTAACACAACAGCTCAAACATCCCCCCTTTTTTCCGCAGTATTCCTCCGCCCGATTGAGGTAACCTTATAAGCCAAAACAACTTGACATTTCCCCTAAGTCTATTTTTTAGGATTCTGACATCATTCTACGTCTAAAGGCATAAGCCCACGATAATTAAAATTAACCCTAGGGTTAATCTCTGGATTTGTGTGTGCATCTTGCTTGTTTTTAGTTCTATTTTCTTTCGCATACTCTGTCTTCTGTGATCAATAATTGGACACGTATACTAAACGTTGTTAAAAATCAAATTAGCAGCCTTTTATATCTTGTTAACCCAGGATTCTTTACACCGACATCAGTTACCTGACCGACGTCGGCTATAGTAT
Source organism: Taxus chinensis (assembly GCA_019776745.2). Lineage (NCBI taxonomy): Eukaryota > Viridiplantae > Streptophyta > Pinopsida > Cupressales > Taxaceae > Taxus > Taxus chinensis. The sequence continues at coordinate 411,385,499 of CM034146.1, forward strand.
AACCAACATCGGATACTAGACCGATATCGGTTACTGTCTTGCTACAACCCCTGACAAAACAGCAACCTGCCAATTTCACCATTCTAAGGCTGTTTCTGTTCTGGATAGATTGAAACCCTACTGTGAACACCTGTCCATGGTTTTTATCACTCGAAAGCAAGCCACCGCCATGGTTTCACATGCTTGCTCTGTTTCTTTACCTGAATCACCCCCTTCACATTCTGTGGGGAATCCTACAGACACCAGTGAGATCCCCCAAATTCCTGTAGGAGACAAGGACTTTGCCAAATTTCTGGATGCTAATCCTAGCGCTGTACAATACTATTTGTCGCATGCCCCCTGACCGTATGCCTGATGGTCAGCTCTTTGTTGGCATGCCTATTAGTATAGCTACTCATTTATCCCCCACTCCGCCTAATAACACTGCCTTACTTCCGGCACCTTTAGCCCCATCTCCCAATCCGACAGCTTCAGAGGTTCATACGACTCAGATTGGCTTTTCTTTGGCTAATCTTGGACCCCACATATCATTACCACCGACTGCCCCTACCTCATCTCTCTTGCAGACTACTCCATTCATGACTTGCTCTCTGCCACCTATCCACACGAGCTTTCCTTCTCAAGCTCTGCCTACCTTTTCATTCCCATACATGTATCCAGTAACCTCAACACCTTATATGGGACATCCCTATTCTGTCGCCTCAACATATTCATCCTCCATACCTTATCAACACTTAACCCCCACCATTGTCCAATGGAGGCCCTTGGCCCAATTTTCCTCCATTTGCCACAACCGCACCATCATCTCATCCAACCACAAATTTCATCAAACAAATGATGGAAAAAATGCAAAATCTAGAGGCTTCTGTGTCAGGAAGTCATAGCGCCTTGACATACAAGCAAGTTTGTTGGGAGCCCATTCACCCTTCTGTTCCCCTTCACTCATATCCTCCTTAATGGGAACTACCGAAATTTACTCATTTTAATAGTAAATAGGATCCTCAACAGAACTTGCGATCATTTAGACATGCTTGTTATTTGATTTCCCATGATGATGCCTTGCTACTCCGCACATTTTCTATGTCCTTATCAGGACCCACCTAGGAGTGGTACAGTGCTTTAACCCAGCACTCAATCTTCTCTTTTAACCAACCTAGCCCAATCTTTCTTGGATCACTTCTCCATTAACATTGCTAAGAAAGTATCCATCACCAACCTTTATGCCATCCGATAATTCGAAGACGAATCTATCACAAATTTCGTTGGACGATGGCGTGGCCTTATCAACCAACTTACATATGCCTTGCCTCAGGCTGAACTTATCGAACTTTTCACACAGGCATGTGCTAAGCACATTTCTCCTACTCTTCAAATTCAAAATTTCCGCACATTTGATGAAGCCTTTACCATGGCTCGGAAACTAGAAATTCGAGCCTTAGAAGAAGAGAAATTGTGGTTGCGCAACAAAAACCCCAATTTCCGAACTCCTGATTCTACCAATAAACCAAATACCACCACTCCTCACGCGTCCACTTCTTCTAAATCAAAATGAGTTGTCCACGCGGTGATGGTTAAATCTCAAACACCGTCTAATACCCCACCAAAAACCACCTATAAGTACAAAGCCGAGCCCATCAACTACACTCCCTTGGGAGAAACATATGGTGTGATATTGGAAAAATTGCTCAAAGCAGGAGCCATTACATTACCTCCTGTTAAACTTCATTCCAGGTTTGATTCCACTCACGCTATACCTGCCTGGTACAAAGAAAATGACTTCTGTAACTTCCACCGCGTGAAGGGACACAGTCATGAGAACTGCAAGATGTTAAAAAACCTAGTGCATGAAATGGTTGACGCAGGGGATATAACCCTCGATAATCCTAATGCCCCTGCCAACCGAAATTTGAAAATCTTCAACAAACCATTCCCGAATCACTCTTCCAACAGTAACACAAACCAGGATATCTTAGCCGAAGAGAGTGTTCATAAGATCCATGCAGTCTTCGATACCCAGCCAAAAGCCTCTATCGAGAAAATTTTGAATCAAGCCTCTTCACTAACACAAGAGCCCGAACCTCCTTTACCACCATCAAGCCAAAGCGAAATCATTCCTTTACCCATAAAGGAGTTAACTGCCCAGACTCCTCTTCCCATCGATGAGTCTACTTATACCACATCCCTACAAGATTGCGAACGGATGTTATCTAATCTATCTATTTCCTAGACTTCCCCTTCTACCACTCTTGTTGCACAAGAGGAAGGTACGCCACTCCTTTTGACATCCTTAGACGAGAAATATCTTGCACCGACATCACCAAATTCTTTAACCATGACGGATCCTCTCGAACACGCCCTCTTACCTATTAGTTCTTCATCGCCTAAATCTTTTCAACGACCGGTTGACCTCTTAACATCTATTGATACAGTGCCTCATCTACTCACTGTATCACACCCACAGTGGACTGGAATCACAACCCACCTTTCTTCCGTACCAAATTTACAATTCAAACCTGAAGACTGTCATTCTCCAGAGGATAGACAATATCCTATGGGAATGTTTGAGTACCCCTTATTCTACTCAAATGCAGATGACTGATCCTGAGACCTCCACCATTATACCCGAAGTGTTTACAGAAGCTTAAAATGCCCATTTTCTCACCTTCACCCCCCCTCACCTCTACCAAATGCCTCGTCCACTTCTATTAACTTAGCCAAATATTCCCCTATGCTTGGGACCTTACCCATACCCAGTCTAACACACCTGCCTAAGCGACTAGATTTGTCCAAGAATAAAGCCGCCCCGCCACCTAGGAGACACACTCAACCCGTGCCTCTATCACAATCAAAACCATCATCGTCATACCTACCTTCCATATTGGGACCCTCATCCTTCCACCTTGCACCAATATATCACACCTCCTGCGTTTTCTCTGAAAAGACATATGCCTTCTGCACCTATACCGAGATCTAAGGGTATATCAACATTATCACCCCACGTATCCTGTCCACACATCAACCCTAAACAAACTCCATCATTAAAGGATTTATTTTCTGTCACTCCCCCTTTCTCCATGGTTTTTTCCTGCTACCATGTCATCTGTATCCTCATCATCTAACCAGCCGAACGTAGCTCCTGCGCCAAAGAAACCACGTTTAGTGAAAACCACGTGTCAACACCCCTTGGCTAAACCACCACCCATATGAACTGACCACGCCCAAACATTACCAAAACCCATGCAATCAATACCCTCATCCTCTTCTGATTTTGACCCACTCAAAGGATCTTACGCCAAAATCCTTGCTATGTTAGTAGAGAATGCGACCATTTCCCTACCCCCACTTAGACCTTATGACCCGTCTAAACCTCGGCCTATAGGTTACAATGAGTCTAAAATCTGCGCTTATCACCGCACACCAGGACATGATGTGGAGGGATGCAAAGCTTTAAAAACCATCCTTCGTCAGTCACCTCTCCCAGATAGAAAGGTTAAGAAAGACAACTTATGAAGGGAGAGACCTTTAGCTTCAATTCCCTCTCCTATACCATCTGTCCCCGCCTCACTAAGATCTATCATTATTACAACCCCACCTCTTGAAGACCATGAGTTATCCCAACCATCTTCCTTATCTCCGGTCTATGAGATTAATATGATTAGTGTTCGCGTTAATACTCGAGGGAAGAAAAACAATGGGAAAGCAAAATAAAACACACCTGCGGCATCTCTTTCTCCGTCAAACATCCCGATTGCACCACCACCTAAAGTGGTCATTCGCGGACCCCGCCTATCCCGTCTCTAATGGCATTGCCCACCGAAATATGATTAAACAGCTTCACCAATCGCCCGTAAAAATGACACTGTATGATCTCATTCAGACTTCTGGAATCTCATCAGGAGAGCTGGACTGATGGAGCGCTCTTTGTTTATAGAAGGGATTATCCGACCATGAGGGGGAACCAACTACAGCGATACTCGAGGATGATTGGGAGGGTGCCGAAAACAGTCCCCCTGGTGGTGATTTCGGAGGAAGAAAGAACCTGGTTGGGCCATTTCCTAATTGTGACCGGTGAGAACCGTCATAATCAGCAGAAAGAAGATGTCCTAGCTAATGCAACAAACAATTTAAGGCCGCTCAGTGATTATCTCCTTTAAATTTTGATGCGTTTAAGAAAAGAAATGTTAGGAAGGTTTTTTAGAACAGTGAACTTACCAGATAGCCAAACGAAAGATGGTTTGGGTAATGTTTTGGTGAGGAGTCCCCCGAAGGCAACTTCAGTAAAAGACCGGTACGTGGCTTGATATAGGGTTAGGGGCCTACCCCCGCACTTCCACACAGAACCGCTTTCGATAATTGAGTTTCGGTTGCTTTTGCCAATATAGACCAAAATCTTCCTTGAATTTATAGCGCGCCCAGTACCCGCGTTAGGCCTCTCCTCTTGGATATCCCTTCTCCAGTAGGGCTAGGCCAGGGAAGGAGTTTTGTTTAGGATGCTTTATACTATTGATTTTGGCTTGTTGTGCAAGGGTGAAAAAAAAAGCAAATAGTGTCACACCGAAATTTTGATCATTCTCACCTAATTAAAAAAACTAGATGAAAAAGATCAGGTCAATGACAAAGAAAAGTTCTTTTTACGCCTTACAACGAAATGTTTATTCGTGAGGACAGTCAAACAAGTTCTTTCCCAAATGCGATTAAGTTCCTTTTAAAAGCACCAAATTTAAGTGTTTGGATGTGATCACAACCAACAAAGAAATCCTAAAAAAAGGAGAAAACAACCGTAAAAAGAATACCTGATATTTAGCTCTCCAAGGTGTGGTGGACTTTCAAAAAAGCGCGTTTTGAGCTCTGCCCCCCTCGACAATCCCACGAACAACAAAGTGCTCTCGCAAGAAAAGATCAGCAAAAACAGCAAACAAGATCCGGAAAATATATCCAGATAATGGTGAACGAAAAAATTTTCTATTTTAAGAAAATAAAAAATTCCAGTAATGATTTCGCCTAAAAAAGCAGATTTAATGACGACAGAAATGCTCAAATAGGACTGATAGAAATCATGAAGAAAAGGAACAAAAGTTTTAAAAAACTAAAGAAGAAATGAACTTACAATAAGGACTTTGGTAGGTCCCACCGGGCGTGCCAAATGTAGATCAAGAATTTTCACGCTTGTTACCTGTCCAAGTTAAATAATGGCACAAACAAGGCAGCAAAAACCTGAAAAACTCCAATGAAATCGATACCTGCTGATATGAGACGGATGAGGGAAGCCCGATGTAACAAGACGGGCGCACACGAGCAATTGTACCATAATCCGAGTAACCTCTGCAAACACCGATGCTTGACAGAAAAGATTGCGTTAGAAGATATGTGGGTGGACTGCCCGAGAAGGCGGGTCCGGGAAGCGGATAAGCTTCCTTGGCGGATGTCAGTCCACGTTTTCAATAAAGAAAAGAAGCATATATGATAAAATAGATGTACAATAAAGACTATATTTTCTGATTGCAGTAATAAAACCGAAACTGAACAGCAGGACAGAAAGCTACAGAACAGGAACTGGGGAAGGAAATAATGCTGGGATTGTGTACTGTGACCTTTACCTTTCTGCAGTGAAATCGGGTCGACTGGGTAGAATCGGCGGTGACTGATGTGATCGGCGTCGTGGGACTGATCGGCGTGTCGAGCTGGATAGATCAGTGTCAACTGAAGGCAACTGACCAATCAGGGACTGTGCGATGAGATTCAGGGATTAGATAAGGTGAATGTAGAGTCCGCAGGATTGTGCCGAAGATGGAGAGACGCCTGGAACAGAGTCACCAGATGGATAGACGGTGGTGTGGGAGGTTGATATGATACGGAACAGAGTAACGGTGCTCTCTCAGGGATTGATTAGGAGAGGATCTGCCCTCAACGAGACAATTGATGCTAAAAATATCTCTCCTTCTTGCAACCTGTATCTTTCTCGCTCTCTGTTCGTGCGTAAGTGCTTTCTTTCATCTCTTTTTCGCTCTTTCGCTCGTTAGTCTCTTTTTTGGTCCTTCGAACTGAGCTATGGACCTGCTTTTATAATCGGCGCCGCTCCTAGAAAATTGGCGCCGACCATATGGGTCGGCGCCGATCGCGGAGAAGACTCCCGAGATAGCCAAATTGATCGATTCGAGAAAGACAAGACTTATCCCGACCACAGCAAATATCCCACTTAGGTGTATGCTGTAAAAATGGGATGTGATGCATAGATAGAATAAATTTGGGGTAGGATAGTGATTAAGATGCATATGAAGAAGCGTAATTAATATTTAATATTTAATCACTCATGGGTAAGATGTGGATGGGATGAATTAAATTTGGAATACAGTGATTAAATCACAATTGGATAATATCCCAAGGGGATAGTTGGTGACGTAAACGTGCCCCAGGTTACCTAGGCAAGTAAACGGATGAGAGGGACACTAAATTGGGTAACCAATTTTAGGTGTCTACAGTTTTATCGATCCTGAGGGCGCTATTCTCTATGGCAATAAATGGGAAGGATAAGGATGAGGGACAGGCAGATGGCGGAGGCTTAGGCGGCGGCTAACCTTGACAGACTTGGCAATTACTAAGTTTTGAAATGAACTTGAGATTTTGATGGACTGTCGCCAATTTGGCGGTCGGTGGGAGTAGAGATTAGGCGGGAAAATTGTTTAATGGCATTTATTGTTTAGGGAGTCGAGCCCGGAGCTCGCGAAACGGCATGCAAACGAGAAGTTGGAAGGTTTGTTGGTGTATCGCGATTTTTCGGTCTACTCTCTCTCCTCTCTCCTGCTAGTTTACTGGTTCTTCGCACCAGTTCTCTTTGAGTTGCATGGCGAGAATGAATTTCTCTGGCTCTTTTCTCTGCCATGGAGGATATATTGTAAACGGGACAGCGAAATTTTGTTGGTCATTGTATTTGGGAAAAAGAAAAGGAAGTTTGAGCTCTTCCTGTTGTCCTTTCTTCGGAAATTCGATCAAAATACAGGCATGTTAGGCCCTATCCTTTAAATATTTTGCTGTCTTTCAAATGTCTTCATTAAAAACAACTCTGTTCATTTGTTTGTGAAGATTAGATAAATTTTCTATGAAGATTTAGTTGATTTTGGCTCTGTATCTCTTCTGGTTCGATTTTTTGGCAAATTTCCGCTTGTTGGGTGTTTGTTGAAATCGAACTTCAACTCTGTTTGGTTGTGTATTCCTTCTGGTGTTTAAATATGAGAGATTTATATTTATAAAGGTTGGAATGCTCGGCCTGTTTGGCGAGAGCCCCGTCGAATACACTTGGAAGGTATAGATCACTGTTTTGCTGTCGACTTTCGATCGTCAATGCTGTTGTGAGACAGTAGGGAATGATACTGTGTTACCATTTGATTGTTCTGTGCTTTTGAAGATTTTCGAAGCTCTGTCATGGTTTTGTTAACAGCGACTAATGATACTTTGTGGGTTTCATTGTTTTCCAATTCTGGCTTGGAATAGGCAACGGTGAGTTACCGTAGTCTTTAACGACTCAGTGGATTTCATGATTGAAGCGTTTACAGTAATCTACTGTTGTGATGTAGATTACATCTTGAGTTTTTTGTTATTATATTGTCGTGGAAGCCTTGGTGGAAAAGACAGGTTTTGTGGCTACTGTTATTGTAGTAAATACTGAGTATTGACTTTTTGTGGATGTATTGCCTTTCCTTGCGAAAATTGTTCGAAGGTTTCGAAGCAGCTCAGTTTATTTCATTGTTTTGGAATGAGTATATTGATTTTCTTATACTGTTTCATTCGGAATGTTTGTCTTGAATGGCAATGAAAGGATTTATCAATTAATTCTATTTTTACTGTTGTTGGGTTTGTGATTATGGGCGCAAATCCGTTATCAGTATGTAGTGTGAATTAGTGGATTTTATTAGGATTGAATTCCGAACGACTGTGAGGAACGTTTCAATGTTCTATTTCTATTTTGGTCACCGTTCAAGTTAAAATGTGTATATACAGTTGTTAAGTGTTGATCCAGTGACTTGAAGGGATAATCTGTACTGAAGACCTCTGTATTTCCTTGGAGTCTTTGTGTTGGCATGTGCTTTGGTGGTACAGATTCCTTAGGTGATCAACTACATATTCAACCTGTTCTATTTGTGCTAAATTATTGGCAGAGTACAGTCGGTTTCTTGGTTGAAATAAGAGCTTGATTGTTTTGTCTGAGTTTTATATGCGTCATGGATGACTGTTTTCGTGTTCTGGCTGGCCCTGTTTGGGTGAGTTGGCACTGGGATTTGCAATGCCCAAGTAGGGATCGTTGATGGTGTTCCTTTTCCGTTTTGTTCAGCCCGATAGACCTTGAGAAAGTATAAGTTGGGGGTGCTGAAGTTCCTTTCTGTTTGTGTCTAGTTCGATTTGACTAACAATGAATTGGATCAATGTGTGGCATCCATAGCATAGTTTCTCGAAACCTTAAAGAGGCTAATGTATAGAGTTTTGGTTCGCAATACGCTTGAGGCTCTTGCTTTCGAACTTGGTTCGAAAGCCTTACTGTGTTTAGGTGAAACTAATTTTGGACATCAGACTGATTTATGGATAGTTGATGTGTTAGTTGCTGTACAAGAGATTTGCTGGGATTCTATTTTCGTGATTTAGAACAGTGATCGTGATTTCCAGCCTGTCTAACTTGTTCATTTATATACTGGTTGACTGTTCTCATAAGTGAAGGCAAGTCAGTACAGTGATGAACTTATGTAAAAAGGGAAGTAAGAATGGATTGATTCTTTCTCTTCCTTTAGTTAATATTAATTGATAATGAACTATCATTAGGAAATTAAGTTTGGTAACGTTTTGGTAGGATTCCAAATTGTTATGTTATTTCCTTTTTTTGAAAAGAATGCAACAATCTGACCAGTGTCGTGATTTGGATCAATGATTGTTTATATGCCTTCGTTCTTGTTTCTTTAATATCTGATGAAAAATTAGAAAGTGGTTTAAGACTATTCTGTAACAATGATAGAGTTACATGTTTGTAATCATTTAGTATTACAAGGACATAGCCTGAATATGTTTTCTTATTTGGATATTTGATCTCATTTAAACAGGGTGTTTAATGAAACAATTGATGGATTGCAATTGCTTTAAAAAGTTAGTGCTTATCATGCTCAGTTCATTGAAACTGACTCATTTGACTATTTTTGCAGATGGTTGCCGTAAGAGGTAAATACAATGCAGATCTGGCAGTCCGATCAGATAGTTTATTTGATTTATTATGAATTACAGCTTGATTTTATGGATGTACTATATGAGAAAAGATGTTTCTTTTCCGTTAGCATTATATCAAGTATGGCTGTTGCATAAATGTAATTGTACGAGTTTCGAAAGTGAATGAAAATAAGTGTTTGATACTTATGTGTTGTATTCTATTATGAAGATGAACTTCTTCGGTTTACGTAACGAAGAGGCACAGTTTCTTTGTATAATAATGGATGCTTTTGTGATTGATAATGAAAGCTTGTAAGTAAGTAGACTAAATTCTTATGAGTATATTAGTTTTCTAATTTGATCTGGATAATTGCAATATTGTAACTTAAATATTGTCTCTCTAGAAGATAGGTTAAAATTGAGCCTAAAAGATAACTAAACAAGTTGGATTGAATTACTAATCCCTAGTCCTAAGTATAATAGGACAATAGTAGATTGGATTCTTAATCATTCATAGCTTTAAAATGAAAGGTATGATATGAATTCAGTTAAGAGAACTGATAGGCAATCAATGGAGTTTCAGGTGGCAATCTCAAGCATAGGTTATGATATATTGTCTGAATCTGTTGCTTAGAATCAGATGTATTCTAATGACTCCTTGATAGAAACTAGACCATAATACCTCTACCAAGTAATGGAATAATAGAGGAGGGTCGTCTTAAGAAAATGAATCCAGGGATTTGCAAAGGCTAACCTTAGGGAAAAGTCTTAAGAAGTAATTTAAACTATAGTGCGTAACGTTGTTTTTGGGTAGATCTTCTCGAGGCGGATCTAAAGGTTGACGGCATAAAGTCGACTGCAAGGGCTGTACCTCCGAGAAGATTAGGATCTTCTTGAAGTTACAACAATGCAGGTGACTATGGCGACACCCCTTGCATTGATCGTTGAGATTTACACTTGATTTCGCACGAGTTACCCAGGGACCGATTAAGAACGTGGTCATGTTATATGACTGCCCTCGAAGATTTGGGGTGTCATGACACACTGGTTGAACTGCAAGGTTGAACCAGTATGTCATCATATCCCTAATCCTCGTAGGCATCCATATAACATTATCACCTTGTTAATCTGCCTCCGAGTGATTCAGCTGTGAAAGAAAGGACTGACAGTAAGTCAGTATAAGACATTCTATATAACATATGAATGGGGTGAAGGACGTATTCCAGATTGACGAGTATGCCGTTAAGGAATACGAGACATGAACAGTATGTTTCAAATCTTTGGCCAAAGTATCGCAAGCTGCTGATTGCGTTGTCCTGATTCACCTAGTCTAAGGGATGAGATGCCGATGAATAATGGTAACAGTTATTCAGTTAGATTCCTTGGACAGAGCATTCTGAATTCCCAGATTAGGGAAGAGAACCGCAAGAGTGATGTGTTAATAAAAACAACCGACTCTTATTACTCATGAATAGATCGGTAGATTACCGAGTCATGGAATGAATAGATCGGAAGTACTCCGAGTCATTACAGCTGCATATGGTTGCTTGTTATATGAATGGTTATTTGAATTGTGAGTTCTAAAATTATGTATTTAGAACCAGTATGCAATTATCAAAAAAAAAAAAAATTCACTTGTTCTAAAGTTAAAAATGAGGATGTTACATCTTGGTATCAGAGCTGAAGGTTGCAGCTCTTGGACCTATTGAGTCCATAATCTGATAAAAACCCGAATTTTCTTGTAACAGAAAATGGTTAGAACAAGGGGGAACGTTGCGAGTAATGCTCCACCTGAATAAGGAGCGGCAACAACCCAGAAACTGGATGAGATCCTTGCTGCCCTGTTGGACACAAGAGATGGTTTAGCTGTACTCGAACAGCAAGGTGATGGGGAATGAGGAGGAAGAAGAAGCTGATAATGATAATCAGCAACCTCCTGAGGACAACCCCTAAATGGGTGTTGATGGTTAATGCTGGAATGTACCTGTCCAACCAGAAAACAAAAGGGCCAGATTGGCAGCAAAACTCACTAATGATATAAAAAGGATAAGCCCACCTAAGTATGATGGCACCACATTAGGAGATGGAGGCTGAGAACTGGCTTCAGCGAAATGGAGAAGTACTTTGCTATAAGGAACTTCTCAGAAGAAACCAAGGCAATATGGGAGCCTATCAGCTTTCTCACGAAGCATCTTCGTGGTGGGGATAGCCGAAAAGCCTGAACTACTATTGATTAGAACCAATATCACTGGGATAATTTAAAGGCTATTTTATTCAAGTGGGCTGCCACACTTTTCTAAATGATCCAAATGACAGAATTTCAGAACTTGAACTCAAGTGCGTTAACGTACGGAATCTTGGAGCGGTTAAAAATTTTCTCAAGTATGTACCGCATACCAAACTGACGCAAAGTTCAGATACGGAAATCCTCATGGGATTGAATCCGTGATAGGGGAGAGGTCGATTTTCACCGTCCAACCACTATGTGAAGAGTTTGTTGAAAGCCATAAGGCAAGACAGAATTTGAAGGCTATTTCTTTCTGCTCATAAGAGGCCGTGCGGAAGAATACTGCAAAACCCTTCTTCAACCTCTCTTGCCGCCAGAAAAGGACCATGGAAAAAAGTTTGGGACAAGAGTAATTTCCAGTAGATAACATAAGGAAGGCTCAGTAAAAAAGCCTGCAGGAATTGAGGAACAAAAATTTTTGCAAAACATTATAATAATGGTCAGAAGTCCTATGAGGACAGCGTGGACAATTAATAAATGGAAGCAAACTTTGAGCCTAGAAGGGACCTGTAGGAGGCCTGCTACCCCTTGTGGTAAATATCAATTACGCAAATCAGGCCCTTTGCAGACGAGATCTCTCAAGCAGCATAAGATACATCCTTCATAGCGGACAAAAAGCTGAAAATCAAGTGACACCTATAGAAGAAGTTCGGTAAAGTTATTCGGGCCCTACCTGGCACTATTCTTTTTTGATACAGGAGCTAGCTGAAGTTTTATATCTACCAAACTAGGCTTCTAAACTTAAAGAAAAGCTGGAAAAATGGATAATCTTGGACTGTACAGTAGGGTAATAATCTGTTCATACGTGAGTATGTGTCTTTTGGACGTCCTTGACTTACCTACTTTTCCACGGAAGTTGATCTCTATTTGCACCTTTGGTATCGTATGACTTGTCATCATGGTAATTGTTAGCGACCATAAAGCAAAGGTATATGCTATGAAAAGACCATAGAATGTTTAGATGATCACTGGAATCAGTAAAATTCAAGGTTTGAAACGAGATTACATTTAAAAGTTGTCAGCTATGCAGCTTAAAAGGCTAAGAATAAAGGAGTACCTTTATGCAGGAAAAGAGTAAAGATATCTGAATCTTCTGAAGAAGATCGTGATAATGAAGCAAATCCACTGTTACCAAAGTTTCAGGATGTTTTCTGAGAATTACCAGGGTACACCCAAGGAGAGAATTGATTTTACTATGAAATCAAGCCTGGAACTGAAACCAGTTCCAAGGCCTTATCGGATTTGGACTAAATTGAGTAGTCGAGTAAAGGCTCAGTTACAAGAGCTTTGTAAGGGATTGATTAGACCCAAGTGTTTCGCCTTGGAGCCAACCTGTGTGATATTTGTAAAAAAGGAAGGAGGGAACTCTGAAGACTGTGTATTGATTATCGGATGTTGAAACAAAAGAAACAATAAGACCGATTAACCACTTCCTAGGATCGATGTCGTTGATCAAATGCGTGGAGCAGCGGTTTAGTATAAGATAGATTATTCGATCTGGTTATAATCGCTAAGAATAAAAAGAGGAAGATATTCATAAAACAGCTTTCCGAAACAAGGGTTACGGGACATTAGAATCACAGTTCTAGACTTTGGGTTAACTAATGCCACATGCGGACTTTAGAATTTAATGAACAATATTTTCAAGAATAACTGGACAAGTTTGTACTTGTAGTCCTGGACGATATTCTCATTTATTCAAAAGTGTTGAGGAGCACAATGCGCATCTGAAGATGAGTTTTGGGAAATTTTGAGAAAGAGAAAGCGTTATGGTAAGGTATCCAAATGTTCTTTCTTGACTCAGAAGTCACTATTGGCGGTCATGTCATAAGCAGGAAGGAATCGCGGTAGTAGATCCTTCGAAAAATATTGGCGATAAAACTGAGTGGGCCTACACCAAAAGAAGTGCATGAAGTAAGAAGCTTCATGGGTCTTGCTGGTTACTATAGAAAATTTGTTAAAGGTATTTTTTTTCTAAGGTTAGGCACCAAAACTTCATTGCAGAAGAAGATAAGAAATTCATGTGGAATGACAAGTGCGAAAGCGGCTTTCCAAAGTCTGAAAGACAGCTGAATCCGCACCTCTATTTTGGCTTGTACCAGACCCTATGGAAATTTACCGTGGTAACTGATGCTTAGGGGAAGGTCTGGGGGGTGTTTTGCTACAAAATGATCAAGTCATTGCTTATGAGAGTAGACAACTTAAGATTCATGAGCTGTGAATATGCCCCTCATGATCTGGAGCTTGCTTTGGCATTGTTCACGCACTTCAAGTCTGGAGACACTACTTACTAGGGAACACCTTTTGAGTTGAAAACTGATCACTTGGGACGAAATATATTTGTAATCAGCCCAATCTGAATGCCAGACAAAGAAGGTGGTTCGGAATTTCTATCACAATATGACTTTGATATCATTATATCAAAGGAAAGGAGAATCGAGTAGAGATGTGCCTCTAAGTTCGTAGGAGGCACATTTTGCCTCTTATAACATTTAAGAACTCAGTTTAAAAGCCGAGGGTAAAAAGTGCTCAGAATCAGATAATATTTTCAGCAAGTAAAAAGCAGAGCCTGCTGCAGAACCTAAAGATAAAAGTATGAGGTTTTCATTTAGCTAATGAAGGAATCTTGCGTTATGAAAAATAGGGTCTTATGGTTCTGTGCTGGATGGATTTGAGAAAGAAGTTGTTAGTGGTTCATAAGTACCCTTCTCTGGACACCCGGGTATCACAAAAATGTTAGCTGATTTGAAACAGCAAATACTTTCTGGAAAGGTATGAAAAAGGATGTGATAAATTTTGTGACTCATGTCGGAATGTCAGAGGGTGTGTGTGAAAGAGAGGCAATATGCATCCTGCGGGGATTGTTGTATCCTCATAGATACGCCAGTACAAATGGAAGTAATAAAACCATGGATTTGTACAAGGACTACCATGTCCAGGAATAACACATGATGTATCATGGTGTTGTAGATAAGTAACTAAGTCGCTCATTTCAGTGGAAATCTAAGGATGATTATCAAGTGACAGTAGCCATGAGGGTTCGTAAACGAAATTTTCAGATGCATGGTGTTTGTACCTGAACTGATTATTTCTGACAGGGATCCTCGAATGACAGTAACGGTGAGTTTTGGCAACGCTTAAAGCAGCCCTAGGAACGAACTAAACTCAGGTTCGCATATATCCAGAAACGGATGGGCAAACGAGAGGGTACCGGTAAATCAAGGGTTGGAGGAATGTTGACGAATGTATTGCATGGATCAAAAATTAAAGTGGAAGAGTATCTCCCATTAGTTGAGTTCGGCATACCAACAACACTTATCACTATCTCTTGAAGATGGCACCCCTTTTGAAGCACTTTATGGAAGAATTGCAGAACCCCTGTAAGTTGGGGGACAGGGTAGAGGATTAGAGTGGTAATTGGACCAGAGATCTTCACGAGATGGACAGCAAGTTAAAGTAAGTGATTCGTGAACAAGTACAGGGACAAGCAGCGGATAGACAGAGAGCTATGCTGACCTAAGCGGTGGTTGATAGAAAGTTTGAGCTTTGGTGATAAGGTTTTTCTGCGTGTTAACCCAGAAAGAGTCTATAACTTTGGCAAGGCTACCAAGTTGTCACCACGGATATGTGGGACCTTTGAAATTGTCGAGAAAATCAAGCATGAGCTTATAGTTTAGCATTGCCTACTGCTCTAGCTAGTATGCATGATGTTTGCCATATTTCTTTGCCTTAAGAAATACGTTTCAGATCTGTTCACATGTTTTATAAATTGGAATTCCTGCAGGTACCAGGACCAGGAATAATCGTGGTTAACCCACAAGGGTGTTTTTTTTTACTGGAAACTCGCCAGTTGCATTAAGGAATCGAAATATTCAGCAATGTAAGGTCCAGTGGGACCAGTTAGCGAAGAAAGTGCAACTTGGGAAAACCTGGAAGAGATGAAAAATGCTTTTCCTTCTCTTTTTGAACAGAAGAAATCGGTTGATGAGAATACTTTTATGAACTGAGTGTTTTTAAGATTATGAAAGCCTGATTAAGGCAGACTTTATTCAGGTGACTAATAAAGTGAGGTGACATTGATTTCTGAGAAACTATTAAATATGGAAGTAAACACATGTTTGTGTACTAATAAATGATTGGCCGAAGGTTTAAGTTTTAATGTGTAATTCATCGGGACGATGAATCCTTTTAGGAGGGAAGCATGTAAACCCTGAACTGTGTTACTTTCTCCTAAGCATTCAAGTGTTGAATGTGATTTCTAAGTAAATGGATTTGTGTACTCGATTCGGGAATCATGCTTGTATGTATTAAATTTCTTGCAGATTGCAGATCTGAATTGGTTCCCGATATCGTAATATCAGGAAGGTCTTGATCGTGGGCCAGGTAATAAATTCAGATACATTTATTCAACTAGATTATTGGCAGTGCTGGAGTGAATCCTTTTTGTGAATGTATATTTGTAGGTTCTTATTCTGAACATTTTAAATGTTAGACCTAAACTGGATTTATTAAGGTTAATAACCTAAACTGAACCTATGGATTAGTGTTATCTAACCTAGCCCTAAGCTATAAGCTAAAAGTTCCTAAGTTAGTAACCTAGCGCTAAGGAGGTTAGACTAAGTATCATCTTAAATCCTAACCTATGTTTCTAACCTAACAAAATGTTAGTGGAGGAAGGGGACCTATGAAGGGGTGCGAGCCATGGGCGGTAGTTTCTATGGCATTAAATGGGATGGATAAGCATGAAGGACAGGGATATGGTGGAAGTTTCAAACGGCTAGAAAAGCCGACGTGGCAGAGTCGCCAAAGCTAGAAATGGTCTTTCATTTTTTTTTGTCCATCGCCAACTATGGCGGTCGGTGGCAATGGAGATTGAGCGGGAATTTTGGAGTTAATGCAATTAATGAACTCGGTCTTCGAGCTCGGATTTCTCGGGAAGACATGCAAAATGGAAAACTGGTAGTTTGTTTGGTTTTTCATGCGCTCCGGTTTTCTCTCTGTTTGATCACTGGTTCTTTGCACCAGTCTACTTGGTGTTGCATGGAAATATGAGAGTAACTAGCTCTTTTCTCTGGCAAGGAAAGTTTATAAGGCATGGAAATAACAAATTATTGTTGTTGAATCTAACGTGGAAAAAGAGGAGAAGGCTCGAGCTCTTTCAGTGGTCTTCTTCAGATTTTTAAGCAACATTACCAGGCATGTTAGGCCCTAACCTTTAAAAATCTTGCTTTCTTTCAAATGATTTCATTAGAACAACTCTGTTCAGATGATTTTGGGTTCAGTTGGTTTTTATGGTAGCTTTGTGTGATTTAGTTGTTGTATCTTCTTACTGGCTCGATTTTTCAAGTAAACCCTTGATGGGTGTGTATTGTGTTTCGAACTGTTGCACTATCTTGCTGTGTATTGCATTTCGGTTAGATTTTGAGAAAATGCTTGCAAGGGAAAAACACGAATTCGGTTCTGTGGGAGTCCATGAATTGTTCTCTTGTTTGGTTCAGACTTCTGTCGATACCTTGTTGTTTTCACTTTGTTGAAAAGGATACTGTTGGAATTCTTGAATGTACATGATATTTCGACTTTGTGTATAAGTTATGTCGTGAGTAATATATATTATTGATGTTGTTGAACTTCTTGAAATGAAATTATGTCTTGGTTTTTCTGAAGAAGTACAGTCGTGAATACATTATGTTATTGAATCCCGTTGGAATCCTTGAGTTGATAGTATTTTTGACTTCTGAAGGAGTTTTTGATTGAGAATATTACTTGGGTTCGACTCTTTTTGAACTATTGATGCGTATATATTATTTTTCCTTTCTGAATAATCTCAGTTGTGAATACTGTTATGACTCTTGAGTTGTGTGTCGCATGAAAGTAACTTCAATCTAAACCTTGTTTTGAGAGCATTAGTGGTATTGGATACTGTTGGAGATTTGAAATGTTGCGAGTTGGCTTGATTATCGGTTTTTTAAACCCTCGCTGTGTGTGCATAACGTTCAGCTCCTATTTTTATATTCTTGTGTCCCTTTCTGTCCGCTTCTGTGGAGAGTAAAGGAAGGGCTTTCTTTTCAAACTTTACTTGGTTTGAGACTTTGTTTTGTAATCCGAAGTAGCTTGGCATAGGATGAAACTTTGAGGAAAATACTGTTATGGAATTTCGGCTTCTGTGAAGACCTTGTTTGAGATTATTTTCTGGAAAAAACGACTTCTAATATAAGTCATGGCTATATTATCAAAAGAATTTGTTCCAGTTAAATGAGGTTGTGCATGTTGTGTTAGTTTCTTTCGGTATGAATGTCACTATATATGCATAAGGAAACATCATTGTATTAATGTTATTATTGAGTCTCTTGTTTGACTGTGATAAAGAGGTTATTCTTTTGATTTCGGCTTGATCTAAGTCCTTGCAAAGTTTTAGTAGGGACTAGATTGAGCTGTATGTTTCGCTGAGTGGGATTGTTGTCGTGTTTGTGCATGATTACGTCTTCTGTTAGTATGAATATCTAGTCGTGAGCTTGACTGAACTAAAGAGCTGTTAACTGTACCTCGACAAGCGATGGCATTGGATATTTTCTCGTTTGTTGATTAGTATGGAAGGTTATGTGGAGTCTATTTGATTAGATTATTCATCACTGCCTTGTCACGCGAGAGCTACTGTATTGCTAGTAATATTTAGTAGCATGGGTATTCCTCAATTTCCTATGCTTCTTCGATTGACTGTATTCAATTAGATGTTAGTCCAAATTACTTATTTTATTGGTTTTAACAATAACTATGAATCAAAATTCTTGAAATAAAAGTACCCATTGAGTATTGTGCCTTTGTAAAATAGGCTTCGTACCAAATAATTCAATGCCATAGATCTGTTATAAATGAGAATGGTGTAGGTAGTAAATACTGGCTGAATTTATGCCAGTGCATAGATCTATTGACAAAGCTTTATCCTCATAGTTTGTATATATTTGTATGTAGGAGTCAAAATTTCTACAGCAAAACAAAATAGGATGATCTACAATACCTTCTCTAGGTGGGATAACCACCATGATAAGGCCATTGCTAGAGGCGTCAACATCTATATGAAATGGTTTGTCATGGTGATTGTGATTTGAAAATGAATAATAGTGCAGTAGTAAGTTTCTCCTTCAAGTCTTGAATATGTGTTGCGTCATTCTCCCCAGTAGGAAGTACCTTTCCTTTGAAGTAAGCTCTTCTAATGGTGCAGGAAAAAAAAAAAATTTTGGCATAGCCTTTGATAAAATTTCTGTAAATCTTGTATGACCAAAATAATCCACACCCTCACTTTGACTGGTAGGCTCCCTGTAGGCTTATAATGACTGCAACCTTTGCTGGATCAACCAATAAACCCTCCTTGCAAGATTATGTGTCCTAAAATTATACCCAAATGGTTGTAGTAGATGCAGTGCGGTTGATGTTCAAAGAGATACTCAAACTGTCTAACATCATTCACACATCAAGCACAGGTGTCATAGTGATCCTTAAATAATCCACAGCACTGTCCAAGCATCTAAATATAAATTAAGAAGTTGTCAATAAAATGGAGACTTTGTGATTATCGAGTAAGCTGCAAAGGTTATTGTGACTGAATACTAATGATTTTTTAGTAGTTCTATTAGGTTCTATCTAAATCTAAATGGAATTTATCTCAATGTCTTTTGGAAAGCTAGGTAAAATAAATCTGAGCAGGAAGCTAAACGAGATGAATAAATCATTCCTTCCAAGTCTTGATCTAGTCAATACAACGTTTAATTGGATTCTAATCACTATATCTCGATATAACAAGGAAGATATAATTCAGTTATGAGAAACTGAATAAACCAAAAAAAAAAGGGGTTTGGTTAGAAATCTAATGTGAAGATGGGGGTTAGTGTCCGCTCGTTGATGTAGACTTATACGTATATCTATGAACTCCTTGATGGGACCTCTAGTCTTAATAATTCTTTGTTGTAACGGAATTTTACTAAGAAAGGTAAGGTAATCTAGATGAGGAACCAGGATGGGGAAAGACTACCCTTAAGGGAGAGTCTTATAGTTATAATTTAATTCAAGTATGTAACACTTATTAATAAGAGATCTTTTCGAGGCGGATTTAAGGTTATGGCACAAGTCAACTACAGGGTGTACTTCGAGAAGATTAGGATATTCTCGGAAGATACAACCATTTAGTGACTTATGATGACACCATTTTGCATTGATCGTAAGATTTACAACCTCTAGACTCAACAAGTTACTCTGGGACTGATAGGAATGTTTGTCACGTTATAAGGCTGCCATAGGGAGGAACTCTGGGTATCTTGACACACTGGATTAACTAGGGTTGACCTAGTACGTCAGCGATCCCAAGTACTCAGGGAGAGCATCCCTTATAATGTTGCATCTTACTTAATCGTTATTGAAGTGAATAACTTGGGACAGTAGAGTCTGACAGAAGCAGTATAAGACATCTACATAACATAGGAATTGGGTAGAAGTGACGTATTCCAGATTACGAGTATGTCGTCAAGGAATACGAGACATACACATATGTTTCAAATTCTTTGGCCCCAGTATCGCAGTTGTTGATTGCGTTGTCCTATCCCCTAGTCTAGGGATGAGAATGCCGATAATACTGGTAACAATTATTCTGATAGAGTTTCCTTGGCCAGAGCATTCTGAATCCCGATTAGGGAGAGACTACAGTTGATGTTTTAAATAAAACACAAATCTTAATACTCATGAATAGATTGGTAGATTACCGAGTCTGAATGAATGATCGCAGGTACTTTCTCTTACTCCGAGTCATTAACATCTGCATATGGTACTGTTATGAGAATGGTTGTTTTGATTTGTGAGTCCTAATTATGTATTTAGAACCAGGAAGCTTATCAAAAAAATCATTACTTTTTCTAATGTATAAAAAATGAGGATGTACAATCTTGGTAGCAAGAGCTGAAGGTTGCAGCTCTTGGCCTATTTGTCCATAATCTGATAAAACCAACCTAAATTTTCTTGTAACAAAAATGGTTAGAAACAGGGGAACGTTGTGAATAATGTCTCCCCCTGAAGGAGGGCGGCAACACCCAAAAAATTGGATGAGATCCTTACTGCCCTGTTGGACACAAGAGATTGTTTAGCTGTACTTGACAGGCAGGTGATGGGAACTGAGAGGATAAAGAACTGGTAACAATAATCAGCAACCGCCTGATACAACCCTGATTTATGTGTTTGAATTCATGTTTGGGAATGCACTGTTCCACCAAAAACAAAAAGCCAGGTTGGTAGCATAACTCACATGATAAGACAGGATAAGCCACCTAAATATATGGCAACCACATTGAATGGAGCTGAACTAAGCTCGCGAAATGGGAGAAGTACTTTGCAAACGAAACTTCTCAGAGGACCAAAGCTTTTTTGGGTAGCCTATCATCTTTCCCATGACGCATTCCTTTCGTGGTGGGAAGCCGTATCGCAGAGCTAAATATTGATGATACAATATTAACTTGGGATCAATTTAAGGGCTATTTTAGGCACGATGCTGCCCACAAACTTTTTCTCTGACATAAAAATGGAACATTTCCAAAACTTCGTCTCAAGGGAAGCTAACGTTAACTTGATACTGGGGAGCGGTTTACAAAACTCCTCAGTATTGACTGCCGTCATCAAACTGACGAGAAGTCCTAATACAAATTCATCATGGGAATTGAAATCCCGTGATAGTGGGAGAGGTCGATGTCACAGGCCAACCCTGTGGAATGATTGTTTGAAAAGGCCATAAGCAAGAACAAAAAATTAAAGGCTATTTTCTGCTCGATACAGAGGAATGCAGAATAAAATTCAAACCCTCTTCAACTCTCTTGCACCAAAAGGGAACAAACCCAAATGAAAAAGTTTGGAAAACAAAGTAAGTTTCCAAGGATAACTAGTACGAAAGCAGTAGTTCACTAAGCCGCTGAAAACTGTAAGGGATATTTTGCCAAAATTATAACAATTGCATAAGCCCTATGGAGGACAAACGTGATAAATTACAAGGCTGGAGGCAATTTGAGCCTAAAGGGACCTGTAGTAGGCTACTACAATTGTGGCAAAGACACTACGCAAATCAGTGCCCTTTAAAGAAGGATGATCGAACCAGCACACATAAGATACATCTGGCGTAGCAGACAGAGCAAGTTTGAAAGCAAGTGACACCTATAGAATTCCAGGTACGTTATTTGGGCATACCTGTCACTATTATTTTTGATACAGGAGCTACTGAATTTTTAATTTCTAAAAATTGCTTCTAAAATTAAGAGAAAGCAGAAAATGGATAATCTTGGACCAGTATAGTATGTAATAAACTTGTTCTACCGTGAGTATGTGTCTTTTTGGGGAAGTCCTTGACTTACCTACTTTTCCACAAAGTGAGACCTCTATGTTCATACCACACTTTGGGGTCTTACGACCATTGTCATTGGTGTCAATTGGTTAGCTTAACATAAAGCAAAGTAGACTGCTATGAAAGATAATAAGAATTTTGAGATGATCACTGGAAACACAGAGATTCAAGGGTTAAAAAAATTTCATTTAGAAGAACTGTCACTATGTAGCTTAAAAGGCTAAAAAACAAAGATGTACCCTTTATGCATAAAGATATCTGAATTTCATGAGAAGATGGTGAGTTCCATGAAACGATTTCCTCGGCTACAAATTTCAGGGAGGTTTTTCATGGAGGAATTACACATTCACCACCCAAAGAGTGAATTTTGACTTCAACCATCGAAATCAAAACAGGAACGAAACCTATTTCCAAAGCACCTTAATAGGATGACTACTAACAGAAGTTATTGGAAGGCTTAAGGCCATAATTGCAAGGACTTTTGTCTAACAGGTTTGAATTAAGAACCAAGTGTTTTAACCTATGGGGCAGTGCCTTTAATATTTGGTGAAAACAAGGGATTGGAACACTTAGGCTGTGTCTTGATGTATCGAGGTGAAAAATCAACAATCAAAGAACAGATATCCAACTTCCAAGGATTGACGATTTATTCGATTAGATTGCGGTGGGGCAAATGCGGCTTTATTTCAAGATACGATTCTTCGGGGTCTGGTTATCATCAGTTAAGGGATTAGAGAAGAAAGATTATTCATGAAACAGCTTTTCCGACAAGGTATGGACATTAAATGAATTCATGGTCTAACTCCTTTGGATTAACTAATGCACCCCGCAGCTTTTTAATGAACTTAATGAATAATATTTTCAAGAATATTTGGACAGTTTTGCTACTTGTATTCTTAGATGATATTCTCATTTCTTCTAAAAGCGTTGAGGAGCACAATGAGCAATTTGAAGATAGTTTTTTGGGCATTTTGAGAAAAAAGAAAGTTGTATGGTAAGTTATCCAATGTTCTTCTTTTTTTGATTCGAGTTCACTATTGGGTCCTGTCATAGTAAAGAAGGAATTGCTGTAGAGTCCTTCAAAAAGAGTGGCACTAACTGAGTGGCCTGCACGCAACAATGTGCACTAAGTATAAGCTTCATGGGTCGTGCTGGTTTTATGAAAATTTTGAAGGATTTTCTAAGTATCTGGCAAAACAACCGAAACTTCATTGCAGAAGAGGATAAGAAATTTAATTTGGAATGATAAGTGCGAAGTGGCTTCCCAAAGTCTGAAAATCCTAGTTGACTCCTTCCGCACCTATATTTAGTTGTACCAGACCCTCATGGGAGCTTTACTGTTTGTAACGGATGCTTCTGGGAGGCCTTTGGGGTTTTTTGGTTTACAAATATCAAGTCAAGTGCATATGAAAGTAGAAAACTTAGTTACATGAGCTGAATTAATGCTCCCCTATTTGGAGCTTACTTTCCATTGTTTCTGTTGCTCAAGTCTGAGCACTATTTTACTTGGGAAAACCTTTTTGAGTTGAAAACTGATCACTTAGGACGAAATATATTTTCACTCAGCCTAATCTAAATGCCAGACATATAAGTTGGTTAGAATTTTATCACATATGATTTTGATATTAGCTACATTAAAGGAAGGAGATAAGTAGCAGATGCTCTACAGTCGTAGGATGCCATGTTCTGCTTCTTATAACTTAAGACCTCATTTAAGGATGAGGTAACAAGTGCCTCAGAATCAGTACATACTTTCAGCAAGTAAAAGTGCACTTGCTGCGAACCTAATGATGAAAGGTAAATTAAGGGTTTTTTTTGATAATGAAGGAATCTACGTTATGAAATAGGGTATAACTACCTATTGCTAACGATTTGAGAAAGAAGTTGTTAGTGAATTTCATAAGTCGCCTTCTCTTGGAACACCCGGTCATCACAAAAATGCTTGCGGATCTGAAACAAACAATACTTTTGGAAAGGTATGAGAAGGAATGTCCATTGGTTTTGACTCATTGTCTGGAAATGTCAGCGGGTTAAGGCAGAACACATGCACCCTGCTGGACTTTTTATATCCTCATAGCAGACCGCAGTACAAATGAAAGTAATAAGCATGGACTTTGTACCAGGGTTACCTATGTCCAGGATAACCATGAATGTTGCCTGGTAATTTTAGATAAAACTAACTAAGGTAGCTCTTTCATCATCGTTGGAAATCTAAAGGATGATTCACACATGCTGACCAAAATATTCATACACGAAATTTTCAGATTGCAGGTGTACCAGATTGATTATATCTGACAGGCTCCTTAATGACGTCAAGGTTTGGGCAAACCTTAATACATGCTCTTGAAACGAAACTAACTTCAGTTCTATTATCATTCCGGAAACTGATGGACAACGAGAGGGTAAATCAAGTGTTGGAAGACTATTTGAATGTATTGCATTGAGCAACAAGTATAAATGGGAGAGTATCTTCCATTATTGAATTTGCATACAACAGAACTTATCAAACCATCTCTTTAAAATGGACCATTTGAAGCACTTATGGAAGGAAGTGCAGAACCCCTTGTTTTCCCTGTGATAAGTGTTGAGGATAGAGTGGTATTGGACAAGAGATCCTCACTAAAATGGAACAGCAAGTTAGCTGATTCGTGAACGATTAAATGAAGCAGTGGATAGGCATAAGAGCTTGTCTTACCTGAATGGGTTTATCGTAAGGTTTGAGCTTGTTTAGAAGTTTTTTCTTTCTTCGTGTTTAAACCTAGAAGAGTTCTATACTTTTGGTCAAGGCTGCCATTGTCACCATCGTTACGTGGGACTTTCGAAATTGTCGAAATAACAATATCCTGTAGCTTATCGTCTTAGCATTACCACCCCTACTTTATCATCTCGCATGCATGATGTTTCCATATTTATTTGCTTAAGAAATACGTTTCAAATCTGTTCAACATGTTTTAAATTGGAATTCCTTGTAGGTCAAGACCCAGAATAATCATGGTTAAACCCCACGAGTGCTAGAACTTGCCAATTGCATTTGAGAACCCTGTGAACTACAGCAATGTAAGGTCCAATGGACCCATTTTAACGAAGAAAAAGTGCAAATTGGGAAAATCAGGAGAGATGAAAATTGCTTTTCTTTCTTTTTCAACAGGATGAAATCTGTTGACAAAACATTTTTTTTTTTTTTACATGAACTTATCTTTTCAAGTTTATATGAAATCCAGATTGAGGCAACATTATTCAGGCTGAATAAACTGTATTGTGACATTGATTTCTAGAACTATTCAAGTTGGAACTAGTCGCATTGTTTTGTGAACTAATAAATTGGTTGACCTGAAGGTTAAATCGAATATGTAATCATCGGGACGATGAATCTTATTAGAGGAAGCACGTAAACACTCTGAACTATGTTACTCCTCCTGAGCATTCAAGTGTTGATATATGATTTCTTCTATAAAAGGATGTTTTCCTTTGATTGTGAAGTCATGTTTGATATGGACTATATCTTCTTTGCAATTGAATATCTTTGACTGAGTTGGAATATGATTGGACTCTTTTATTTCTTTCATTTTTGCTCCTAAGTTTAATCTGATCTCGGAATGAATTGTGGATTTTTCCATCTATAAGACTCAGCCTTGGATCAGTGGCATTGATCCAAGAGATGCTTTAAGTTTATTCGGGATGAACAAAAATTATAGACCTTACGTAGGTTGCAAGGTCTGAATGCATTAAATAAGCTATTATGGAGTCTAACTCAGGCTGATCGTGTTAAATGAATTGGTTCCCGATATCGTAATATCAGGAAGGTCTTGATTGTGGGCCAGGTAATAAATTCAGATACATTTATACTACTAGCTTATTAGTAGTGCTGGAATGAATCCTTTTCGTGAATGTATATTTGTTGGTTCTTATACTAAACGATTTTTATTGTTAAGACCTAAGCTGGATTTATTAAGGTAATAACCTAAACCTAAACTATAACCTATGGGTTAGATTTAGTGCTAATCTAACCTAGCCTAAACTATAAACTAAATGTTTTAAGGTTAGTGACCTAGCACTAAGGAGGTTAGACTAAGTATCACCTTAAATTCTAGCCTATGTTTCTAACCTAACTAATGAACATGGACGAAAGGGACCTATGAAGGGTTTGCGAGCCATGGGCGGCAGTTTCTATGGCATTAAATGGGATGGATAAGTATGAAGGACAAGGAATTAGCGGAGGTTTCAAATGGCCATCGAGGCTGACGTGGCAAAGTTGCCAAAGTTAGAACTGGTCTTTGATTTGCATTTGTCCATCACCAACTATGGTGGTCAGTGGCAATGGAGATTGAGCGGGAATTTTGGAGTTAATGCAATTAATGAACTCGGTCTTCGAGCTCAGATTTCTCGAGAAGACATGCAAAATGGAGAACTGGTAGTTTGTTTGGTTTTTCATGCGCTCTGGTTTTCTCTCTGTTTGATCACTGGTTCTTCGAACTAGTCTACTTGGTGTTGCATGGCAAATATGAGAATAACTAAATCTTTTCTCTGTCGAGGAAAGTTTATAAGGCATGGAAATAAAAAATTATTGTTGGTGAATCTAACATGGAAAAAGAGGATAAGGCTCGAGCTCTTTCAGTGGTCTTCTTCGGATTTTTAAGCAACATTACCAGGCATGTTAGGCCCTAACTTTTAAAAATCTTGTTTTTTTTCAAATGATTTCATTAGAACAACTTTGTTCAGATGATTTTTGGGTTCTGTTGGTTTTTAAGGTAGCTTTGTAAGAATTAGTTGATGTATCTTCTTACTGCCTCGATTTTTCAAATGAACCCTTGATGGGTGTGCATTTTGTTTCATACTGTTGAATTACCTTGTTGTTTCACTTGTAGAAAAGGATACTGTTGGAATTCTTGAATGTACAGTATATTCCGACTTCTGTATAAGTTATGTCGTGAGTAATATATGTCATTGTAGCTGTTGGACTTCTTGAAATGAAATTATGTCTTGGCTTCTGAAGAAGTATAGCCGTGAATACATTATGTTATTGAATTCCATTGGAAACCTTGAGTAGATAGTATTTTTGACTTCTGAAGGAGTTTTAGATTGAGAATATTACTTGGGTTTGACTCCTTTAGAACTCTTGAAGCGTATATTATGTTTTCCTCTTCTGTATAATCTTAGAGTGAATATTGTTGTTATGGACTCAGTTGGGGTCCTTGTTATGAAACCAGTGTTTCTGGTTCTGTATAAGCCTAGTTGTGAATACTTATTATTATTAACTCTATTGGAATACTTAATATCTTGTATTTCGGCTTCTGTAGAAGTTAGTCGTGAATGCCATACGTTTCTACTTCTGTAGGAGTTCAGTTGTGAATATGGTATGTTATTGTTTTGGTTGGAATTCTTGAATTTAATATGTATCTTGTATCTTTCTACTTCTGTAGAAGTTTATTTGAAGAATACTACATGGGTAAGTCTCCTTTTTAATCCTGGAAGCGTATATCATGTTTTCTCTTCTGAATAATATCAGTTGTGAATACTTTTGTTATGGACTCAGTTGGAGTCCTTGATATGTAACTGGTGTTTCTACTTCTGTGTAATCCCAGTTGTGATTACGGTCGATATTGACTCAGTGAGATTCCTTAAATTGTATTTAGTATTTTAAACTTCTGTCAAGCTTGGTTATGAATGTTGTTGTTTTATTATGAATACTAAATGATATCGACTTTGATGGAGTCACTGAAAGGTAATTTATGTTGTAACTTCTGTAGAAGTTTTTGTTGTGCGTACTTTTAGGATCCTTGATTGTTGTCATATGAATTCAACTTCAATTTAAACCTTTAATATAAGTATTGGTTGGATTTGGCACTATTGGAGTCCATGATATGCTATGAGTTGGCTCGATTCTCGATTTCAATCCTCGCTGAGCATGCATATCGTTTTGACTCTTTCTTATCATCGTTGTGTTATGTTCAGTTCGATTCGAATGAATTAAAGGTTGGGGTTTCTTTATCAACTCAATTTTGTTGATACCATGTTATATGTTGTAGTAACTCAACTTCAAATGAAACCTTGAGGAAAAATGTATTGGGATTTGCCTAGTTGAATGAAGTTGTGCTCTGTCAAACAATGGCGATGGGTATATTCATATTGTTGAATGTTATAAAAAGGAATTGTTGAATCTGTTAAGTTTGGATTACTTACTGATGCTTGTCGCGAGAGCTATTGTATTGCTTAGTAAGCTACAGGGAATTTTATATTTAAATTTTTATGAAACTTTGGTTCTTCTTGTGGTCTCGTCTGACTTAGTCACATGCGTATAATGTGAATGCTTTACTCTTGAGGAGATGGTACAGTCATGAGCATGATTGGAAGGGAAATCTGAATGTCTTGGTTTCTTTCTCTTCTGCTGTAAAGTATATGTTGATAAATTTATATTTAATTGTTGGATTTGTAAAACATACTGATGGATTCATGAATTGTTAGGATATTCATTTTGTTGAATGTAATGGTCTGTCGGATGTTTGTTTTCCTTGGGATTCAGATGGATAGTTGTTTTGGATACATTTGTTCTTCTTGGTCACTTATATTTATGAAGAAATATCTGAAAAGTATCTAGGACTATTTAGTAACTATAATATGAGTTATGCATTTATAGTCATGTTTGAATTACAAAAGAGCATAGTCTGAAATATGTTTACATGTTTGGTGAAATGATTTCATTAAACAGGTTGTTTAATCAAAACAATTGGTGGGATTGCAATTGTTTTAAGAATTAGTGCTTATCATGCTCAGTTCACCGAACTACCCATGTTGACAATTTTTGCAGATGATTGCTGTAAGTGGTAAAGGCACGCAGATCTGATATGATGTTCAGATTGTTTAATTTAGTTTTATGATGAATTATAGCTTAATTCTCTAAATGTACTACTTGAAGAAAGATGTTATTTTTTCTATTGAGTATTGTATCAATATGCTGAATGCATAAAATGTATTTGATTAGCTTGAAAGGAATGAAAAGAGGTATTTGTTACTTATGTGCTTGCATTCGTATCTTGATGGTTTGATCTCCTTCGGTTCAAATGATCTTAAGAGCATTGTTATTTTTGTATAACTTGGAGACTTTTGTGATTATCTAAGTAAGCTTGCAAGGTTATGTGACTGAATACTAATGATTGTTTAGTAGTTCTATTATGTTCTATCTAAAGCTAAATTGGAATTCTAGATCACTGTCTTTTGGAAAGCTAAGGTTAAAATAAATCTGAGCAGGAGCTAAACGAGCTGAATAAATCATTACTTCCTAAGTCTTGATCTAAGTCAATACAACGTTTAATTGGATTATTAATCACTATATCTCGATACTAACAAGTAAGATATAAATTCAGTTATGAGAACTGATATAAACCAAAAAAAGGGGGTTTGGTTAGAAATCTCATGTGAATATTGAGGGTTAGTGTCCAGCTTCGTTGATTTAGAATTATGTATATTCTATGAACTCCTTGATGGGACCTCTAGTCTTAATAACTTCTCTTGTGTAACGGATTTTACTAAGAAAGGTAATTCTAAGGTGAGGAACCCAGGGATGGGGAAAGACTACCCTTAAGGGAGTGTCTTATAGTATAATTTTAACTCAACGTATGTAACACTTATTAATAAGTAGATATTTTCAAGGTGGATTTAAAGGTTGATGGCACAAGTCAACTGCAGGGTTGTACCTTCGAGAAGTTAGGATCTTCTCGAAGATACAACAAGTTTAGGGTGACTTATGACGACACCCTTTGCATTGATCGTTAAGATTTACACCTTAAGACTCAAACAAGTTACTCTAGAACTGATTAGGAATGTGGTCACGTTATAAGGCTGCCCTAGGAGACTCTGGGTATCTTGACACACTGGATTAACTAGGGTTGACCCGTATGTCAGCGTATCCCAGTCCTTGGAGCATCCCTATAACATTTCATCTTACTAATCGTTCCTGAGTGAATAATTGGGACAGTAGAGTCTGAAAGAAGTCAGTATAAATAAATTCTACATAACATAGGAATGGGGTGAAGGATGTATTCCAGATTGACAAGTATGCCATCAAGGAATACAGACATAAGCAGTATGTTTCAAATCTTTGGCCAAGTATCGCAAGTTGTTGATTGCGTTTGTCCTAAGTCACCTAGTCTAAGGGATGAGATGCCGATTGAATAATGGTAACAATTATTCAGATAGGTTCCTTGGACAAGCATTCTGAATCCCAGATTAGGGAGGAGAACCGCAGAGTGATGTGTTACATAAAACGCCAACTCTTATACTCATGAATAGATTGGTAGATTACCGAGTCATGGAATGAATAGATTGGAGGTACTCCAAGTCTTACAGCTGCATATGCTTATCTGTTATGAGAATGGTTGTTTTGATTGTGAGTTCTAAATTATGTATTTAGAACCAGGAAGAATTTATCAAAAAAAAAATTTACTTGTTCTAATGTATAAAAATGAGGATGTTACATGTTTGGAACAACTATGCCCAAAAATACAGCAGGCGCATTTTTCAAAACCAAAGGTCATTACGTATAGGCAAAACTACCCCATTTAGTAGTAATGTAGTCTTGTCTTGAGCCTCCTAAATAATCTAAACTTAATGATTACCCATAGAAACCCATCTTAAACAAATATATTTTTTACCTGCAACTCCTCTAGTATCTCCTCCATGAATGCGTACGGAATGGATCAGTTACACATGTAAAATTTAGCTCCCTGTAGTCCATGCTATTCTAATCCATCCATCCTTCTTGATACTAATCACCATTGGATTACCCATTTTGGCTCATCAAGGGGCTTGATAATTCTAGATTTCAACATGTTATCAATCTCTTCTTTGACCTTTCACACAAATTGGGGTTCATTATGTAAGGTTTCTTTCTAACTGGGCACACACCCTCTTTAAGCTTTATCTTTATCTCCCCTAATGATTTATGCATGCCTTTAATTTCATGGTACCCCCTAGGAAGGAGGTCTTGGTAATTCCTTACTAACTCTATGATTTTTTCCACTTCAGAGTCTGACCAATAGTCTCTAATTATGGCTTCCTTAGGCTTAGCATATATTCTAATATTCACTCACTTTTTCTTCATTAGTTCATGATAGGTGTGTGTGGTCTTATTCGCACTGTCCAATAATTCACACCTCCTAGTTGAATGGTTTACATCCAAATTATATACTTCTTCGTCATCCACTAAGTAGACCATTTTTCCTTCCTCTTTTTAAGGCAAGTGTGTTGAAGTAATGTTGCATTAGCCTCTGGTTCTTTATCAAGATGCGCTCCTGAGTCTTCTTTATCTAATAACCCCTAAAGGAGTTCTTTAGCCTTGGCACTATCCCCCATAGTTAATCATTTTATAACTTTAAATGTTTCATCTATAGGAGGCTTTGTGAAGAAGAAATCAAATGTCTAGGCCATTCTTGTAATTAAATTATGCCAATTTCTAGTTTCTCTATGGAGTTCTACATATACATACCAAGCACGGGCGCAACCTTGTAAAGTGGAATAAAATTGGTGCACCCATAGTGAAGGTGGTAAAGCTTCCTTCCATTCTATCCAGAGTCTCTCACACTTCTAAACATGGTTTTGAACAAGTAATTACTGTGATAAGTATGGATTTGAGTAGGTGCATTGATCCTGAAGAACCTAGTAGTAAGAGCAATCCCAATTTCATTCCATCCGACAAGATTATCCCTATAGACCTATGCTAGCAGATTTCTTCTTTCTAGTGGGCCTATCCTTTTTTCTTCCATAGCACATAGGAATACCATGGGATCCCCTTCTCTTGTGTCACAAGGTACTGAGTTTTTACCTATCCTCCTAAAATAACGTGGTTTTGTTCCTCAAGGGAATATGCTCTTTACTTCGCACCCTACCAACTCATAAGTGCTGTGAGACCATTTATCACAAGTAACACTTGTAGTATTGCTAATGGACTATGCATCCTCCCACTGAATTAGTCCTTCTTTGGTTGGTTCAATTATCTCTAGATCTCAGATGGTGAGTCCATAATCCTATTTCAGATATTCTTCACTTAATGGTTCACAACA